>JAVJIF010013856.1:0-107516 GCA_038442645.1 Agave tequilana
GTAAACTTATTCTCCCCCTTTTTGTCATACATCAAAAAGGGTTATGAAAAACATGTCTATTCAATAACACAAACATTAAGTTCTCCACAAATAAACGAAAATCTAACAAAATCAAGTGGTTTAGTGAAAATATCGGCTAGTTGTAAATCCGTAGAAACATAATCAATATCTATATCTCCTTTCTCAAAATGATCTCTAAGAAAGTGATATCTAATCTCAATGTGCTTGGTCTTACTATGTTGATTTGCATTCATAGTCATGTGTATAGTACTAGTATTATCACAAAATATTTTTATATGATCAAAATGCAAATCAAAATCAAGGAGAGTATGTTTCATCCAAAGGACTTGTGCACAACAAGCCCCCGCGGCAACATACTCCGCCTTGGCGGTTGAGAGTGCTACGGAATTTTGTTTCCTAGAGGACCATGAAACAAGACAATTACCAAGAAATTGACATGTCCCACTAGTACTCTTTCTATCTACTCTACAACCCGCATAGTCGGCATCCGAATAACTCGTCATTGAGAAATCTCCGGTTTTCGGATACCATAGACCCATCCCAATAGTTCCCTTAATATAACGAATAATGCGTTTTACCGCAATAAGATGGGACTCTTTAGGACACGATTGAAATCTAGCACAAAGACACACACTAAACATGATATCCGGCCTACTTGCCGTCAAATACAAAAGACTTCCTATCATGCTTCTATATAATTTAATATCAACATTTTTACCTTGGTCATCTTTATCAAGCTTGGTTGTAGTTGCCATGGGAGTGTCGCAAGTCTTTGAGCCTTCAAGTCCAAAATTCTTTTTGAGTTCCTTTGCGTACTTGCTTGACTTATGAACGTCCCGTTTTGCAATTGCTTGATTTGGAGTCCAAGGAAGAAATTGAGCTCACCCATTGAAGACATTTCATGCTTTATCACAATAAGTCATGAAGAGTTGGTTAACAAACTCACCACCTCTATCACTTCTTATTTTCAAAATTGAAAAACTTTTTCTTTTTCAACTCTTTTTCGAAAATTCTTAAAATGAGAAAAAGTTTGATCTTTGTGTTCCAAGAAGAAAACCCAAGTGAAACGGGAAAAATCATCAACCAAAACATATGCATATCTACTATCATTTAAACTCTTAGTTTTAGTAGGTCCAAAAAGATCCATATGAATTAATTCTAAAGGCCTAGTTGACATGATATCCTTGATTGGTTTGAAGGAAGACTTGGTTTGTTTCCCAAGTTGGCACGCACCACAAATGCGGTCTTTCTCAAACTTCAAGCAAGGTATACCCTTCACCAATTCCTTTGAATTAATTCTAGAAAGATGGTCAAAAGATGCATGTCCTAATCTTCTATGCCAAAGCCAAGAATTTTCATCAAAAGCATTTAAGCATATAGTAGAACATTCCACACTAAGCAGCATGTCAATGATATAAACATTATCATCACGAAAACCGGTAAGAATACAATCATTGGATTTAATATCAAAAATCTTGCAAGAAGTATCATCAAAAAACAACTTTAAGTCCACGATCACAAAATTGACTAATGCTAAGTAAATTATGTTTCAAACCATCAACAAGTACAACATTTTCTATAGTAGGAGATGAACCAATTTGAATGTTACCTATACCGATGATAGTCCCTTTGGAGTCATCCCCGAAGGTGACGGAGCCACCTTCCTCGTACCTTGATAGGGTTGTAAAGCTATTGATATCCCATGTCATGTGTCTTGAACAACCACTATCAAGGTACCGCCGCTCCCTACGTCTGGAGCCTTGGTGTGTACCTACATCAAATAATTTAGGACTTGATTTTGGTACCCACATTTTCTTGGGTCCCAAAGGGTTAGTTTCATTAACCCAAACAAGATTATTTGATCTATTAACTTGGTCATAACAAAATTTAGCTAAATGCCCATTTTTACCACAATATGTGCATCTATACACTCTATCATATTTAAAAGCATAGTGAGTGTGTGATTTGTGAGCATGAGAATTGTGAGCATGAAAAGATTTAGCATGAGAAGTGTTATGTGTAGTGTGAGCATGAGTAGATTTAACATGAGAATCTTTAGCATGAGGGTGTGCTTTTTAGAAAATTTTTCTTCAAGTTTCTTAGTGTTAAAAGCACAATCTTTCAAAACTTTTTCAAAATCAACCATTTTAGTTTTTAAAGAGGAAATTTCTTTTTCATCAACAATAGGAGATTTTCCCTTACAAGAAACCTTGTAGGCATTAAACTCATTTTGAATAGAAGTGAGATTAGAAGAAATATCATCCTTTTCTTTAGAAACCATAGCAAGTTGATTTTTGAGAAAAGCAACTTCTTTTTGCAATTTAAAGCATTCAATTTTCTTGTTATCATAAGTTTCAGAAAGTTCAACAAAAGCATGTACAAGAACTTCCTTACTTAATTCATCATCTTCATCATCAAGGGGTTGAGGGGTTACCTTAGGTGTGTTTGCCATGAAACACATATTTGCCACATCCGCCTCTTCCTCGGACTCGCTTTCCGAATCCCAAGTTGCCTTGTACGCTTTCTTTTCTTCCGATTTCTTTGGCTTGAAGGAGGAGGTCATCTTCTTCTTGAACTCCGGGTAATCCGCCATGATGTGTCCGGGCTTTCGGCAATTGTAGCATATAATTCTCCTCTCCTCTTTGCCTTCAAATTTCCTTCAGAAGTTTAGCTTGTTCCTCCGGTACATTCTCTTGACATTGCGAACAAGTAGTGATAGCTCCTCATCTTCTTCTTCATCTTCCTCATCGTCTTCAAGGGTGGATGAAGACTTGAAAGCTATTGATTTCTTCTTTGTTGGAGCGGCCTCTTCTCTTGCTTTCTTCTCCATCTCATGGGTCTTTAAGTTCCCAATGAGGCTAATGAGGTCCATCTTATCCTTGTCGTTCAACTCCTTTAAGGTGGTGGCCTTTATCTCCCAAGATGGAGGAAGCGCCCAAATTACTTTCCGCACCTTTTGATCGTTGGAGATGTCATCACTAAGGAAGAAAGACCATTAGTGATTTTAGTAAATCGGGTAATCATACAATCAATAGATTCTTCATCAAGCATTTTAAAAGATTCATATTGGGACCTCAAGAGATCTATCTTAGCTCTCTTGACTTGTGAAGTCCCTTCGTGCGTGACTAACAAGTGTTGCCAAATCTCATAGGCGGATTGGCAATGAATTACCCGTGTAAGGTCATCCTCATTCAAGGCGGTTAATAGGGAGTTTTGGACCTTGGAGTTAGCCTCATATTCTCTAAAGTTGAAGTCGGTCCAAGTGCTCTCATCACTATCGGGTGCTACATAGGGTTTGGTCAAGGACTTGGCCACTAAGCTACCCAAAAATTGCAAAAATATAGTCATCCTAACATTCCAAATAGGGAAATTAAGTCCATCAAATTTAGGAGGGGTTTTAATGTTATCGGCCATATTTACTAGTGTATGAATGTATGAATGAAAATGTTGATTAGCAAATTTTAAGGATCTCTCTATGGATGTTAAGCCAAACCTAGAGTCCAAGCTCTGATACCAATTGAAAATCACCTAGAGGGGGGGGGGTGAATAGGTGATAATGCTAATCAATGCACAATTTAAAAATATGATGCAACAATCTCCCAAAATAAGACTAAGAGCCGAATGCCCCGTGAAGGGTTCTGAACTCCTTCCTCCTGATTCCTCGTAAATAAGAGTTCGAGGTGCGCAATGCAACCTTGTTGTATGGGACAATGATTGACAAGATGAATGGCAACAAGTGAATATAGCAATGACAAATAAAAGCAAGCAACAATAGCAATGAAAGTACTGCAAGAACAAGGAAAGTAAACCAAACGCAAACACAAGGATATATTATCGAGGTTCGAGCACCCAGCTCTACTCCCCGCCTTCCCTAGAAGGATTCTAGCTACTTCCACTATCACAAAGAAATCACAATTATACCGGAGTACCCAACTCCACAATCTCAAGTACAAGCAAATTCTGAGTAGTCAAAAGACCACAAACTCTCTCTTTCAAAAGTCTCTTCCCTTACAAAAGGTCCTTAGAGAACAATGAGTAGGAATGAAGCTCTTGTTGTAAGTGAAGAAAGAAAACTAAATCAGAGAGTATTTCAAAAACACTTCAGAAAATGAGAGAGAATTCAGCACAAAAACCAAGAAACAAAGCTCTTTTGAATGCCTTAAACTTTTGAATTTTTCTTGCAAAAATTGTTGTAACCAATCTCTCCCCAAACACCCCTATTTATAGGAGAGGGCTAGGGTTTAGGGATAAAACATAATTAGGATTAATCAGAGAGTATTAGGTTTGAAATATATCCCTTAAACTAATTTTAAACACAAAAAGACAAAACTTAAAACAGCCCAGAAAATAGCCGTTTACTGTTCAACGGGTAGTTCGGTCGACTGGCCGGTCGACCGCACGTTCAAAATTATGACCGTTGCAGGCCAGCGGTCGACCGCCGGTCGACCCAATCTATCCGAGAGCAGACTGAGTTACAGTCGGTCGACCGTGCGGTCGACCGCAAAAACGTGCACACTGATACATGTACACCCAGAACTACAGTCGACTGGGCCGGTCGACGGCCAAACCTGAAATAGGTCTGGTCGACTGTCCGGTCGACTAGTTCAGGTCAAAAACCAAGTTTTGGACAGAAAATTAAAAGGGTTTTTGATTTTGACAAAAATACTTTTGAACAGGGATAACCATAAAACATAAATATATATCTGTAGGCAAAATCTTGTATGCAAGCTATTTTTGTATAAATTATAAGAAATTATTTTGGATTAAGTATGTGCGCAAAAACGTGTGTGATAGAGCTTCAAACCTATCCACTATTCTTTAACAAACTATAAAACTAAAAACAAAATAATTAAAGACTTCTTGAGCAATCTTCAAGTCTTTGAGCCATGCTATCCTTACTAGAGCCTTCTTCTTCTATGATCCTTCCTTGATGTGCAATATGCCTTCATAACTTTATGAACCTAGAAGTTGTTGCAATAGCAAGCAATGGCCTCCAAACATGGTACTTATCCTGAAACTTATCTTAAGCAAATTCATTAGTACCAAATAGCTCTTATTTGGTTTGTCATCATCAAAACACAAAACAATTGGAGAGTGTAACCTCTTGGGCCAACAGGTCTAACATAGCTTAGGTTTTCTTTTTTATTAAAACTTTTTGAAAAATAGAAACAATATTTTGACTTATTTTTGTAAGAAATTAAGTTAATTTTAAGGAATAGGAAAATCTAAATTAGGATTTCTTATACTTGGTCAAAATAAGATTATTTGTTTGATTTTGGGGTTAGGAAGATAATTTGTCAAAGTAATTTAGTCCTGATCTTTACCTTAATGAAATATGCACACTTCATACACTTACACACTTAGGGTTCAAAAACAAAGATTCTTATGCCTTATAAAAAAAAAAAAAGAAAAAGATAAACAAATCTAATTATTGATTAGCTAGGTGCTTTGACCTAAGAAAGCCTTAGTATTTATGCAAAGATAATTAGATGAGTTTGAAAAAAAAAAGAATAAATCTAATTATTGATTAGCTAGGTGCTTTGGCCTAAGCAAGCCTTAGTATTTATGCGAAAGATGATTAGATCCTCTGATTAAGCTGGGTATTTGTGCCTAATAAAGCATAAGTATTCACGCCTAAAAGGGATTCATATAATAAAGTCCTTAGTTTTGTGGCCTTATTTGCTCGAGTCCTTAAGTCCTAGGGGTGTCTTCTCACCTGGTGCCCTAAGACCGTCTGGTTTGGGAGTCATCGATTAAAGGCTCGTTATATGGGCAGATTAGAAAGCCTAAACTAAGAAATAATACCACCAAATATATATATATATATATATATATATATATATATATATATATATATATATATATATATAAATAAGGCATAAGAGTTGGCGTTAATGAACCCTTAGTCAAAATTTTCACAGTCACAAGGTGCATATGACTTAGGGTAAAGTAATAGACTAGATGAGAAACACAATTTGACTCCTTACTTTGATTGATAACAAATTTCGAATAGAGACTAAGTTTAGGAATGAAAAATTCAGTCTTCCTATAACTTATAGATTGCTTAGATCTTACAATTATATTTCAAATATTTTTTCTCTTTCAAAATGCCTTTCGAAAATACTAACTCTTTATTTCTCTTCTTTATGGATTTTGTGGGTGTAATCCGCTGAAAACTCTCACGAGACAACACTCGTCCTCTAGGGGAAACCTAGAGGTTTAACGGCTTGTTGCACATGCTCAGTGCAATCGCGTGACCTGCGAAAGTGGTCTAATAATCCTTAGTATAGTTTAGTTGTTTTGCTCGAGGACGAGCAAAAGATAGGTATGGGGGTGTGATTGGTTACTAATGTTGCATATTTAATGTCACATTTTCATACTGATTTTAGAATAAAAGCCTGCATTGTCCTAATTATTTTTTGATTTATTTGCAGGCCCAATCCTTAAGGAGATGAAGAGAAATGAGCCCAAAAGCCCACCAGAATTCTGAATTAAATCAGAGTTAATTCACACACATAAAATCAGGGCAAAATCAAGAGGTTGAAACCGGTTGAGAAGAATCCTCTCAGAATCGATCGGTTAAAGCCAAGAATCCAAGGCCATTTCGTCAGAATCCGGAGCTCAAACGAAGAAACCAACAAAGGATAAAGTCAGAAGAAACTCCCGGGATGACCCACCAACAGGGTGTGGCCATCTGGCCACACCCTGGCCGCAAAAACGCGGCTTGGGCCGCGTTAGCCGCGTTTCTGCGGCAATCTTGGGGAGTTACGGGGAGCGTGAACTCCCCCGACCTCCCCGGATCTTGGTGGTTGGGTTTTCTGCCTATAAAAGGCCATATTGTGCACTGAAAATGGACGCCAATGCAGAGTTAGGATTTTAGACTAGTTCTTCCATTTTGTAGTTTAGTTTTTACTTTTATGTAACTTGTATGTAATTTAGGGTAGAAGAAGATTCATGCAAGTAAGAGAGAGGGGCTGATGTTGAGAGTGACACCGACGATGTACCCTACTCCTTTCTTTCATTGTCTCAGCAAGTAATAAAGGTAAATGCTTTGTTGTTTTCTTTTCTGCTTTACCTTACATTTGTTTTTCCTTCTCTCTTCCTCTTCTATTTTACCTTGGTTGTTGTTGAAGTGTACAAGTGAATTCCAAAGCAAGTCTAACTAAGCTACGTGAGAGCCAGCGATAGTTCATGAAGACGTTCTCCTCTTCCAAGCTCCGCATCACATCGTTCTTCTTATGCTTGACGATATAATGTGCACGGGGACCGAGCTCGAGTTTATGATCTATGCGTTGGACGCCTCCGAAGCAAAAAAGGTAGAACTTGCAAAAAGGTTTCCAAGTAAGTCATCAATCAACCTAGGTAAGTATCTCTTTACTTCTTTTCTTTTCTTTCTTAGTTTAGATCACCAACCACTTCTTCCAAATCGTTTTCATTCTTCTCCACTTCATTGTACATAGTCGCTTTTCATCGTTTCTGATTTTCCACCTTCTTCATCCTTCGCTTTCTTCTTAACTTTAACCTTTAACTTTCTTTTTCTTTTTCTTAACTTTAAAAATAGAGAAGAACACTCGTTTGTTTTCAATAAGATTTCAATAAAGACACGTAAAGCTTCCATCGCAAACCCTCCTTGTGGATCACGACCCGCATAGCCACTTGCTATAGCGGAAGAATTGAGCACTTGCACATTTTTATTTCAAGTTCTATAATCTCGTATTTTGTGTGCAGGTTTAGCATCAATCAACCCCCCTGGGGTTTCAGAGTTGGGGATATGCAGAGTTTAGGGTAGTTTTTCATTCCATGTTGTAATTTAGTTTAGGTTAGGTTAGTTCTTCTTCTTCCCCATTGTTTTCCATTTTGTTTTAGATCTTGTATTAGGAGAAAGAGTGAGACATGAGTGGAATGCAAGAGTGCTTGTAATAGAAGGTGACAAGCTATGAAAGGTGCTCTCTTTACCTCTCTTTGTTTTCTATCTAACTTCTTTTACATGTTTAGCAAGTCTTTTCTCTCATGGCAACTAACTACTAACCACCAACTAGTCTAACTTCTTATTTGATAATCCACATGAATCTAATAGCCTCATTTTGGCCTTGCTCTTGCAAGAGCCATTGATGGCTCATGATAATGGATCTAACACTCTAACTTCCTAACTCTCTAACAAGCTTACATTACTTTACTTCATGCTTGCTCTTATTGGGTTTTGATGATTTAATTGTAGCTTGCACTTGTTTGTTGAGTTGGGTTGTGATGAGTTACATATGGGTCATGCTTTGAATCGCTCTTGAACCAAGGACTAGTGATGGCTAATGATACGTGTGAGGCAACTATCACTAAGAGGTTAGCGTGTTGGTGGAGTCATTAGTAGTTAGTAGCCGTGAGATTTCTTTCTTTTTCACTTTGTTTTAGATATACAAAAATCACAAAAATCATTCTTTTCTATGTTTCCCACTTCTTTGTGTTTCACCGTACTTCTCTTTTTCCATTCTTTGCTTTCTTTTCTTTTCATTCTTTAAAACTTTGAAGAATCTTTAACATACACGTGAATCAACCGGTAAAGCTTCTATCGCCTCCCGTCCTTGTGGATTCGACTCGTTTTAGCCTCTATGCTATAATGGAAGTATCGAGGAAGCCAAAGCACACACAATTTAAATCTTCACTTCAAAACATACACTTTTTGTGCGCGATTTTCCCCAATCATAAGGGAAAGAAACTCTTCTTGGATCTGGAGTTTTGATCAGAAGTGCAGTATTAACTTGATCGGGGAAGAGTGCTATCAAGGGTAGTATTTCTTCAAGAATTTGCTGGCATCATGAGCGTATCACCGTCTGAGGTTATGAAGCGATATGTTCCATTTGAGTAGACCGACTCTACTACAAATGGTCCTTCCCATTTGGGTTGAAATTTTTCTTTTGTCTTATGTGTTATCACCATAGGTCTTCTGACAGCTAAGACAAGGTCACTTTCTTGAAGGTTCACTCCTTAACTTTCTTGTTGAAGGCTCTGGTAATTCGAGCTTGATAGAGCTCGATTTGTTGTTGGGCTTGCAGACGTTATCATCTAAAGCCTCTAGTTCTTAGAAAAGCAGTCAATGTTTCTCCTCATTTGTCATCTCTGTCGTCAAGGCGACTCGTAAAGATGGGATTTGGATTTCCAATGGGAGTACGGCCTCACACCCATATACCAAGGAGAATGGTGTAGTCTTCGTTAGAATTCGTACTGTCATGCGATAGGCCCATAAACATTCACCTAATTTGTCGTCCCAATCACGTTGACTTTTTTAGACGAATTTCTTGAGAAGCTTGCCAATAGTCTTGTTGAAAGCTTTCGCAAGGCCGTTAGCAGCTGGGTAGTATGCCGTTGAGGACACACTCTGGATTCTGAACTAAAACTGCATAATTCATACCGCATCTTCACATCTATTTGATAATAAATTCTGCTAATAATATCTTATTTTCTTGATTCTAGGTCCATGGTGTGCAATGAAGAAGAAGACCCTAAATCACCATTTAATTGGTGATTAAAAGCCTATTAAAGATAGCCATTGACCTAGAGAGCTGATTCTGTAAAAATCAGGGCTGCAAAGACGAAACCGGGCACCAGAACTGACAGGGGACAGAAAGGACCGCGCGCGGCTCGAAGCGCCGCGCGCGCGGCCATTGAATGGCCGCGGCGCGCGCACCGCTTCGGGCCAGGGTTTGTCCCCTGGCCCCCTGTTCCCTTGGCGCCTATAAATACCCCCTGGGGTTTCAGAGTTGGGGATATGCAGAGTTTAGGGTAGTTTTTCATTCCATGTTGTAATTTAGTTTAGGTTAGGTTAGTTCTTCTACTTCCCCATTGTATTTTCCATTTTGTTTTAGATCTTGTATTAGGAGAAAGAGTGAGACATGAGTGGAATGCAAGAGTGCTTGTAATAGAAGGTGACAAGCTATGAAAGGTGCTCTCTTTACCTCTCTTTGTTTTCTATCTAACTTCTTTTACATGTTTAGCTAGTCTTTTCTCTCATGTCAACTAACTATTAACCACCAACTAGTCTAACTTCTTATTTGATAATCCACATGAATCTAATAGCCTCGTTTTGGCCTTGCTCTTGCAAGAGCCATTGATGGCTCATGATGATGGATCTAACACTCTAACTTCCTAACTCTCTAACAAGCTTACATTACTTTACTTCATGCTTGCTCTTATTGGTTTTGATGATTTAATTGTAGCTTGCACTTGTTTGTTGAGTTGGGTTTTGATGAGTTACATATGGGTCATGCTTTGAATCGCTCTTGAACCAAGAACTAGTGATGGCTAATGATACGTGTGAGGCAACTATCACTAAGAGGTTAGCGTGTTGTGTGGAGTCATTAGTAGTTAGTAGCCGTGAGATTTCTTTCTTTTTCACTTTATTTTAGATATGCAAAAACCACAAAAATCATTCTTTTCTATGTTTCCCACTTCTTTGTGTTTCACCGTACTTCTCTTTTTCCATTCTTTGCTTTCTTTTCTTTTCATTCTTTAAAACTTTGAAGAATCTTTAACATACACTTGAATCAATCGGTAAAGCTTCTATCGCCTCCCGTCCTTGTGGATTCGACTTGTTTTAGCCTCTATGCTATAACGGAAGTATCGAGGAAGCCAAAGCACACACACTTTAAATCTTCACTTCAAAACATACACTTTTTGTGCGCGGTTTCCCCCGATCAAATTTTGGCGCCGTTGCCGGGGATGGGAACGGTTTGATTTCAGAAGTTTGCTAACTTTTCTTCTTTGTTTTTTTTTTGGTGTGCAGGTTAAATTTTAGCATTGCAGAAGTCCACACTTGCTCAAGTGTGGTCGGGTAACTTTTTGTACATTTATATACTCTGCTGCTAATTTTTTCATATTACCTGTATACTGTAAATAATTTTAAAAACTAAAATACGGTAATTGGTTGCTTTAAAATGGTTTAGACATTTGCATCTAGGCACGTGTCAATTTTTATTCCAATATACTGTATTTTATTCTTTTGTTGTTGTGATATTGATAGGAGGTGTATATATGGCATTGCATATAGTATAGGACAAACACTTCAGTGATTTACTCACTTTTTTGTGTTTATGCTTATCTATATTGCACACTTGCACAAATTTAACTTAAGGGCAAAACCCAATACAAGATAAGGTGGGGAAGTTATTACCCTCCCTTAGCCCAAAAATCACCTCCCCACTCACACAACCCAAGCCTTAATAAAAATTGCTAGACGTTGGCCCCTAGGGACATCTCGGACTCATTTAGGAGATTGACCTAAGGGGGAAGTTGTTAGAATTTGACTCTTGCTAAATCGGTGTCTAAGGTTGGGGATTGAGAGGCGAAACCTCGAAGAACAGTGGTTTGGCATAATTAGGCCCGTTGCTCCGGCACGGATACCTCCCACTGATCTTGCCCCTACCTGGCCGATTAACTCGTGGTCAGCTTCCGACAACAGACCCCCTGTGGACAGTCTAACCAGTTAGGAGTCGTCTAGGTCTAAGTCAACCCTAGCATAGGCTTGTTTTCTTTTTCTTTTTCTTTGTTGTTTGTTTGTTTGTTTTTCTTTTTTGTAAATTGTGATATAGATTTTAACAACAATAATTCTTTCAATCATAATTTGAATCCATATTTCACGCCGACCTCATTTGACTCGGATAACTCCAACTCGGATATGTACAACATGAACCAACCATATATATACCGGGTTGGGATTATCCGAATCAATATGACCCATATCCCCAATCTTATGACTATAATTTTCAAAATAATTTCAACTCTTCACAGAGTTCATGGGGATTCACCGACCCCGAGTCAAATTTTCAACCATCTTGTCAACAATTTTCACAAGATTCGTTCCCCAATTTTGATTCATATACTCCTTTTCTTGAACCACCAATTGAAGAAAAATCATCATTGGAAAGGAGTTTGGAAGAATTGATAGAGGCCCAAAAACAATTTGAAAACCTAATGGCCTCATCATGTCCACAAAATTTCCAAAATTCATGTAGTTCTTTCCCAGAAAAACTCAAAGGAAAATCATTGTGGGAAAAAACTATGGAATTCGTGCAAGAGACCGAGCGCATAATGCAAAACACGATTGACTTCCCATGTCCATCAAATGTTCAAGAATCTTGCCATTTTGGAAATCCAGCTTCAATTTCATCATACCAACCTGAACTTGACCAACATCCAATTCCTGATTGTTCGGCAAGTTATACATTTCCTGAAATTGAACTTGAAGATGAATATGAACCAGAGCTTCAATTTAGCGATTCGAGTCTAATCTTTGAATCAATATCGACTCCTGTGGTGTTACCTAACCTTAGTAACGTTCTTGAGCCAGTTTTGATTTCCATCATTCCTGAACTTGAATCGCTCATTTCCCCCATTCACATTCCTTCTGTGGACAAAAATTAAGATTCAATTTCATTACATCCATTTGAACTTGCCCAAAATCTTGAAAACCACCTTGACATTTTGGCAAGTTATCCTTTTCTCGAAATTGAACTTCACCATGAATGTGACCCCGAACCTCATGTTAGTGATTCCATTTCACTTTTTGATTCAATAATGACTCCGGTATCTTTACCAGATTTTTTCTCTATTCTGGAGTCAATATTGAATCCTGTACCAGTACACCGTGAAATGGAATCACCAATCTCTTATGCTCACACTTCATTAATGGGGACAGTGTGTGAACATCACTTCTTTGGTCTGGACCCTATTTTTGAACCAATTTCGACTCTCATTGTTGACTCTCGACTTGATCTGAGTCAACTTCCCGAGTCGGTATCGATTTTTGTTCCTGTTCCATTTGAGTCCAAATCAATCATCTCTCAAAATCACACTTCATTGTTAGACAAGAATGTTGAAGAAAATGACTCAGTCATTATTTTTAAAAATTGGCCATTAGATGGGGATAAATTTTTCAATAAGACCATTCAATGCATAATTCTTTTCTGGGGTCATATTAGAGAGGTCCTCGGTGGATTTCTGGATGATCCACGATACCTTGATTGGGTCGCAACGCTTGGCCCAATCCGACCACCACCAGAGCCACCCCCTTGATGTAATCTTCCTTCCCTCTCCATTTGTTTCATGTATTTACACATTCACGATGCATTGAGGACCATGCATGAGATAAGTGTGGGGGAGGGTTTACTAACGTAGTTAGTTTTATATTTTTTTCTTTTACACTTCTTTTTCCTTATATTAAAAAAAAAATTTTATATAAAACTCTTTTCTTTTCTTTTTACAAAACTTTTTGAAACAAGAGAAATAGTTTTGATCCATTTTTAAGAAAATTAAGATTATCTTAGGAATTAGGAAGACCTAAAAGTATGAAATTTTAAACCGAGTCAAAATAATAGATCTTGTTTAAATTTAGGATAAGAAAGTAAAATTGAAAAGATAATTTGATCTTGAATTTTTTGCCTCAGATTATGCACTCCACACTTACACAATTTTTGGGATTGAAACAAAGACTGAAATGCCATAAAAAATATATATATATACAAAAAAAAAATTTTAATAATAAAAATCACTTATGGAAGTTGGGTAATTATGTCTCAGGAAGCATGATTATTCATACCTAAAATGGTGAACAAAAAAATAAAATAACCCCTTTAGTTTTGTGGCCTTGTTTACTCGAGTCCTTAAGTCCGAGGGATGTTTTCCCATCTGGTTCCCTAATACCATCGGTTTGGGAGTCACCGGCTAAAGGCTCACTACCGGGTAAATAAGAAAGCCTAAGAAAGCTAAGGGAAGAAAAAAAAAGAGAGAAAAAAATAAATAAATAAAATATATATATATATTAAATAAATGGCATGAAAGTTAGAGTCGATATCCCAAAAATCTTCACAGTCCACAAAGTGCATATTTTCTAAGAATTTTATGAAAGATCAAAGAGTCAATTCAATTTTAAATTCTTACATTTAATTTATAACAAGATTTTTTGCATTTTGACTTAGTTTAAGAAAGAACAATTTCTGGTTAACCTATGACCTTCGATCACTTATATTTTCACAAAAATATTTTAACACTTTTCTCTATTTCAAAATGTGTTTTCAAAATACTAACATTTGATTTCTTTCTTTATGGATTTTGTGGGTGTAATCCGCTGAAAACCCTCAGGAGACAAAACTCCTCCTCTAGGGGAAACTTAGAGGTTTAACGGCTTGTTGCACATGCTCAGTGCAATCGCGTCACCTGCGAAAGTGGTGTAATAATTTTCTTATTTTGTTTTGCTCAGGACGAGCAAAAGATAAGTGTGGGGTGTGATTAGTCAATAAAACTACATAATTCATACCGCATCTTCACATCTATTTGATAATAAATTCTGCTAATAATACCTTGTTTTCTTGATTCTAGGTCCATGGTGTGCAATGAAGAAGAAGACCCTAAATCACCATTTAATTGGTGATTAAAAGCCTATTAAAGATAGCCATTGACCTAGAGAGCTGATTCTGTGAAAACCAGGGGCTGCAAAGACGAAACCGGGCACCAGAACTGACAGGGGACAGAAAGGATCGCGCGCGGCTCAAAGCGCCGCGCGTGCGGCCATTGAATGGCCGCGGCGCGCGCGCCGCTTCGGGCCAGGGTTTGTCCCCTGGCCCCCTGTTCCCTTGGCGCCTATAAATACCCCCCTGGGGTTTCAGAGTTGGGGATATGCAGAGTTTAGGGTAGTTTTTCATTCCATGTTGTAATTTAGTTTAGGTTAGGTTAGTTCTTCTTCTTCCCCATTGTATTTTCCATTTTGTTTTAGATCTTGTATTAGGAGAAAGAGTAAGACATGAGTGGAATGCAAGAGTGCTTGTAATAGAAGGTGACAAGCTATGAAAGGTGCTCTCTTTACCTCTCTTTGTTTTCTATCTAACTTCTTTACATGTTTAGCGAGTCTTTTCTCTCATGGCAACTAACTACTAACCACCAACTAGTCTAACTTCTTATTTGATAATCCATATGAATCTAATAGCCTCATTTTGGCCTTGCTCTTGCAAGAGCCATTGATGGCTCATGATAATGGATCTAACACTCTAACTTCCTAACTCTCTAACAAGCTTACATTACTTTACTTCATGCTTGCTCTTATTGGGTTTTGATGATTTAATTGTAGCTTGCACTTGTTTGTTGAGTTGGGTTGTGATGAGTTACATATGGGTCATGCTTTGAATCGCTCTTGAACCAAGGACTAATGATGGCTAATGATACGTGTGAGGCAACTATCACTAAGAGGTTAGCGTGTTGGTGGAGTCATTAGTAGTTAGTAGCCGTGAGATTTCTTTCTTTTTCACTTTGTTTTAGATATACAAAAACCACAAAAATCATTCTTTTCTATGTTTCCCACTTCTTTGTGTTTCACCGTACTTCTCTTTTTCCATTCTTTGCTTTCTTTTCTTTTCATTCTTTAAAACTTTGAAGAATCTTTAACATACACGTGAATCAACTGGTAAAGCTTCTATTGCCTCCCGTCCTTGTGGATTCGACTCGTTTTAGCCTCTATGCTATAATGGAAGTATCGAGGAAGCCAAAGCACACACACTTTAAATCTTCACTTCAAAACATACACTTTTTGTGCGCGATTTTTCCCGATCATAAGGGAAAGAAACTCTTCTTGGATCTGGAGTTTTGATCAGAAGTGCAGTATTAACTTGATCGGGGGAAGAGTGCTATCAAGGGTAGTATTTCTTCAAGAATTTGTTGGCATCATGAGCGTATCACCGTCTGAGGTTATGAGGCGATATGTTCCATTTGAGTAGACCGACTCTACTACAAATGGTCCTTCCCATTTGGGTTGGAATTTTTCTTTTGTTTTATGTGTCATCACCATAGGTCTTTTGACAGCTAAGACAAGGTCACCTTTCTTGAAGGTTCACTCCTTAACTTTCTTGTTGAAGGCTCTAGTAATTCGAGCTTGATAGAGCTCGATTTGTTGTTAGGCTTGCAGACGTTTATCATCTAAAGCCTCTAGTTCTTGGAAAAGCAGTCAATGTTTCTCCTCATTTGTCATCTCTGTCGTCAAGGTGACTCGTAAAGATGGGATTTGGATTTCCAATGGGAGTACGGCCTCACACCCATATACCAAGGAGAATGGTGTAGTCTTCGTTAGAATTCGTACTGTCATGCGATAGGCCGATAAACATTCACCTAATTCGTCGTCCCAATCACGTTGACTTTTTTAGACGAATTTCTTGAGAAGCTTGCCAATAGTCTTGTTGAAAGCTTCCGCAAGGCCGTTAGCAGCTGGGTAGTATGTCGTTGAGGACACACTCTGGATTCTGAACTTGTTGCAGAACCTCTGAAAAGCCTGACTGATGAATTGGGGCCCGTTATCGTGGACAGTTCGTCGTGGCACACCAAAATGGTAGATGACGTGATGTTTAACTAATTTTATTACATCAGATTTTTACTTCCCTCAAAGGGATAGCTTCAGCCCATTTAGAGAAGTAATTGGTTATGACTAAGATGAACCGGTGTCCTTTGGATGATGGTGGGCTTATAGGGCCGACTACGTTCATGCCCACATCTCAAATGGCCAGGTAGAAGTTGTAGAGCGAAGATACCCTGGTGCTTGATGGATAAAATCACCATGGACTTGACAGGCGTGACATCGTTTGGCATAAGTGATGGCGTCAGAGATCATCCTAGGCCAATAATATCCAAATCTTCGGAGTCGATCCCCAAGCTTTGGACCAGGTTGATGAGCTCCACACATGCCGTCATGCGCTTCTTTGAGTACCTCCTGCGCCTCTTTTCGTGACAGACAGCGGAGAAAGATCCCGTCATTCGATCGACGATACAGTGTTCGCGTGATCGCATTATAATAGAATTTGGGGGCTTTACTTCTAATGGCAGCTGCTTCTTTGGGATCATCAGGGAGGATGACGTACAAGGCATAGTCAATGTATGGGAATCGCCAATCCCTAAGCTCTGGACCGGCTGACGACTCAAGAGCTTCTTTGACTTGACAATCTCCTGTCGGCTTTTGGTGATCTTCAAAAGCGATTCTTGGGCAATATAAGTCGTGACTGTAGACAAGTATTTTCTCTACTACTCTAGCTGGAAGGGCTAAAGAGGCAACGAGAGATGCCAGTGCATCTGCATGCGTATTTTGCTGGCGTGATACATGGTCGATGTAAAAGTTTTCGAACCCCTCGGCCATAGAGATAGTTGCCTTGTAATAGGGTATTAAGTTTTCATGTCTGACTTCGTACTTTCTGCAAACTTGGTTAACGATGAGTTTAGAGTCACCATATGCCTCGAGAATTTTAACGCCAATCTCATCGGCGATTTGCATTCCAATCAAGAGGGCATTGTATTCTGCTACATTGTTGGAGCAGGGCTCAGTTAATGAGAAAGCTCGAGGAATCACATAGTTCTGTGGGGAGACGAGTACTATCCCCACTTCGGCTATGACATGCCCTTGCGGACCTGTTCTCGATGCACCATTGAAGAAGAGTTACCACACTTGTCTTTCAAAAGATGTCTGGGTCAGACAAACTTCAGCGACTTCGTCTGGGAGATCCTCGTAAAGTTCGATTGCTCTCGGATCTGGATGCTCAGCCAGGAAATCCCCCACCGCTTGTCCCTTCACGCCTTTTTGTGCTAAAAAGCGCATTTCATATTGGGATAGCAGTATGGCCCATTTTACCAGTCGACCGTTTAGTGACGTTGGCTTCGTCATGAGTAACCTCGAAGGGTTAACCCTTGATATGATATTTATAGTCTAACCCACCAAGTAGTGTCGCATTTTTTGGATGGCGAACACCAATGCCAAACATTCCTTTTTGATTGGGTTGTACCGATGCTCAGCTCCGATCATAGTCCTACTCAGATAGTAGATTGCTTGCTCATATCCCTGATCATTATTCTGGGCTAGCAAAACTCCTAAAGAATGATCCATTGCTCGAACATATATCAGGAAAGGTTTTCCGGACACCGGACCTGTAAGGACCGGTGGTTGCGTGAGGTATCGTTTGATCTCCTCAAATCCTTGTTGGCAAGCATCATCCCAGATGAATGAGACACCCTTTTTCATCAATTTGATAAAGGGTTGGCATCTTCCAGAGAGATTTGAGATAAACCTTCGGATGTATGCCAGTCGTCCCTGTAGTCCCCTAAGCTCCCTGAGGTTCCTCAGAGGTTGCATATCCTGGATAGCGTGAACTTTTTCCGGGTCTAAATGAATTCCTTTAGAAGTTACCACAAACCCTAGGAATTTGCCGCTGGCCACCCTAGGAAGGATTTGGTGGGTTCATCTCAACTGATGTGCCCGCATGATTTCAAAGATTGTCTTCAGATCGGCTATGTGATCACCTTTGGTGCAGCTTTTTACTGCGATGTCGTCAACATAGCATTCCACTGTTTTACACATGTGCTCGTGAAAAATTGCATTCATAGCTCTCTGATATGTTGCCCCCGTATTCTTTAGTCCGAAGGGCATGACAATATAGCAATATACCCCAGTGGTGTCCTGAAAGAGGTATGTTTTTCATCATCAGGATACATTTTGATTTGATTATACCCTGAGAATCCGTCCATGAAGGACATTCGCTCAAACCCGCACATATTGTCAATCATGACATCCGTGATTGGGAGAGGGAATTCGTCTTTGAGACAGGCCTCATTTAGATCGCGAAAATCAATGCAAATCTAGATCTTTCCGTTCTTTTTGGCAACAGGGACGATATTGGTTACCCAATCAGGATATTGCTCTTCCCTAATGAAGCTAGAGTCTATGAGTTTTTGACTTCTGACTGGATTGCTTCCATTTTTCTTGACGGAACCGTCGCTGCTGTTGTTTGACTGGCTTCACGTCTGAATTAATGTTAAGGTGATGCATAGCCACTCGAGGATCAAGCCCAGGCATGTCCTCATAATTCCAAGCAAAAACATCTATATACTCTCGCACAAGAGATATTAAATCTTCTTTTTCGGAGGATGATAGGCTTTCGCTTATAAAGATGGGCTTAGGATTAGCCTCATCTCCCAGATTAATCTGAGCAACTTTATCCTCCGTGGGTGGCTCACGCTGTTCAAAGTGAATGTCCCAGAGAGTATTTAGTTGCTTGATCCAAGGATCTGTATCAGACTGGATCATTTCTTCATCTCTGTCTTCCAGGTGGCTTGCTAAAACCATATATACTGAAAGTTTTCTGAAGAGATTGCCAACACTAACATCTGACTCCTACGATGACATGCCAGATGAGTAATTATGGTATAGTACTTCTTCAGACTTAGAGGCTGACAGAATTGGGGTTGACACATAACCCAAACCCTTGCGAGTTCGATGGTAATAATCAGGGGTTTTCCCTTTCGGATGAAAGATCGGAGTAGTGTTCTTCTTCCCTTGCTGAAATTCAACCCAGGACCGTTTGTCAGATCATACCCCATGCTTTCCATCATTCTGAGTATACTTGGCTCATAATGGGTGAACTGAGGAGGTTCATTCTCACTTTCTGACTCTTCACGAGACATCAGTTCGGACTTGACTTGTCCCAAAAGGATTGGTTTTTGGCCTTTGCATCTTGCTGGGACCATGAATACTAATTCTCGCGCATCACCGACATCTTGGTACGTTTCGAAGGATGACTTCAATGGTACATGCAATGATGTCAGAGCATCCATTGCCGACCAGGGGTCATTATCCATTTCGGTTCTAGTGTCTGATGGCACTGAATCAGAAGCGAGCACAGAAAAGTAAGTCAAATTTAACTCTTCATTAATATACCACCCGCCTACATCATTGGCGGTGTTATTAACATCGAGCTTGTTAATGCTCGTTACAAGTGGATCTAATTCCCACATGCACTATTCTTTCTCAGGCTCGGTGTCAGCTTCATTACCAGAGTCTGGTTCCTCTGGTTGTAAGTTCCCGTTCGTTTCCAGAGAGTCCTGGTACAGGAGAGAGTCTGTGAAATAGTTCTCTACCCCCTTGAACGGATGCCTTTCAGCAATTAACGTTCGTACCTTCCCACTTCCGTCGATGTATTTCATAACTTGGTGGAGAGTGGAGGGGATGATGGAATTACGATGAATCCATGGTCGTCCAAGCAGCAAATTGTATGAAGTGTCGGCATCGATCACATAGCACGTCACTTCAGACTTTAAGTCCCAAATTTGGCATTTGAGCTTGATCTTCCCTATTGGGCACATACCATTGACATTGAAACCATAAATGGTAGTCTGGGTGGCGCTCAATCGGTGAGTAGGAATCCCTAAATGTTGCATGACCTGGCGAGGCATAATGCTCAACGCGGATCCTGGATCTACCTGAATGCGGCTTACTTCAGATGATCCAATATACCATGTGAAGTATAGGGGCTGATCATGTTTCCCTTAACCTGCATATCATCTGTCGTGAAGGTGATGAAGGGAGCATTTTAGGAGGCATGGAGGTAATCCTCTACATCTTCCTCTTGTGGTCCAGCCGATATCTGGGTCATGAAGACCTCAGCATTAGCTAGGGCTTCCCTCAGAGCTTCTCTGGTTGACTTTGATAGCTTCAGGAGCTCGTAAAGGGTGATCCTGACCGGGATATTAGAGTTGAGCCAGGATGTCAAAGCGATAAGGTGTTGTAGATCCTTCCGCGTTGTCCTTTGGGAGAGCTTTAGAAAACTGAAACTCTTTCTGCTTCTCTACCAGTTGTTTCGTGGAGGGCTTGGCTGACTCTGTAGTGGGTTTAGAATGGGTTGCCACCATTTCGTCATACTTTTTTAAATATGACTGACCCGAACGAGTTTCTGCCACGAGTGGTTTATTAGGTTTTGCAGCAAGAACTATTATTTCCTCTTCTGAATCAGTCAGTGGGGGAACATCGATTTCTGCTTCTCGGGAAGAAGCACACACCACATTACAGGATGAAGCTTTCGCCTTGCCTTTGGACCTTCTGCTGGTAACAGTGGTCCATTGCTGGTTGTCCACAAGGTCAGGATGAACCCACAGAACTCCCCCTGAGGTGTGGGGACAGGTACAAGACCCTTCTCTTATTGATGATGAGGGTCCATATTGATCATTCTTAGTTCCCCTTTCGGGATGGGAACTACTCCAGAGGGTGCTAGAGGCTGTCTTCCAAACTGGAGGAATGATATCATATTAGCCGTCACTTTCTTCTGCTTTGGATGGAGTTTTAATACCTCTGCATCAATTATAGCCTGAAGGATGTCTTTGAAGACATAACCCCTCTTGGTGGGTGCCCTAGCATCCTATGATACAGGCAGTAGTTAGGATTATCGGTTTTACTGACTTCTTTAGGACGTCTAGCTTCAAGAAGCTTCAATCTGTTGCTCTTGTTGAGTAACTTGAACAACGATTCAACATGTTCGTCTTTGAAAGAATACTGCTTATTGGCGCGTGGCTGACTTGAAGAGCCACCTCCCTTGACCGGTTGAGGTTTGATAGGGGATTTTGTCTCTGTCGCCAAGTTATATTTCCTTTTTGGTTGGAAAGATGTTTCTGGCATGCGCCTTGTCGACCTTTCGGCTCTGGGTTTATTTTCTTCTGCCTTAACCCTGGCGATAATTTCTTCAGCCTCTTCACCTTGCTAGACCAATTGATTTCAGGTGCGGCTTTCAGCAACTCCTATTTGGGCTAGGAGTGACGTTTGTAGATTGTGGTGGCACGTTTCTACCAGGGTGACTTGGGTCATACCGCTAGGACATCAGAGTGTCATATTCTGAAATCTCACTACAAATGATTTCACTGACTCTCCCTTTCGCTACTTTGTGGCCAAGAGAGTAGGCATTGTGATCTCTGAGTCATCTTCAAAAAAGCGCGTTAGGAAGAGCTTCTCCAGATCACTCCAATTTTTAATGGAGCCTTCTGGGAGCTTCATGAACCATTCAAAAGCAAGCCCTTTTAGAGTGCCGATGAACAAACGTGCCAAGATGGTATCATTATCTACCACATTCCCCGTCTGAGACTTAAAGTAGTAGATATCTTGGTTCGGTGACCCTTTGTCGTCAAACGCCCTAGGGTTGGAGCTTTGAACTTGGAGGGGTATGGAACAAGGTCCCATTCGGCCGGATATGGCCGGACCACTCCAGCTTCTTGGAGGCCTTTCCGATTGGTAAGGGCCTCTAGACGTTGCTCCAATTGACTCATTCTTTTAGAATGAATCCTTCCATGGTCCGGGTTGCCTTCCCCCTTAGATGAGGACTTAGATGACTTAGAAGTAGATTACACTTTCTCCTCGATATGTGATCAGCAAAAAGCAAGCATAAGAATAAGTAAAAAGAGTATGGGTTGTTGTTACTGCTTTTGCGATTCTTCCGTAGTAGCGAAGTAGCTATACGGGTCGTATCCACAAGGAGGGAGAGCGATGGAAGCTTGATGCGGCTTCAAAGTTCAAGAAGAAAGAAAGTTCTTTGTTTCCAAATAAAGAATTGAAAAGTGAAAACAAGATGTTTTAAGAATTGTTGGAAAATATTTTGGTGGTTTGTAAAAGTTGATTTTTAGTTGTAAAAACGCATGGCTAACTTTCTACTAAGTGCTCCCACTAATTTCTAACTTTTGGAAGATAGCCTCACGATGGATCATAGGCGAACATAACCCATGTGCATTGGAACTATTCACGTAGAAATCGAGTGAAAGTTCATCCTAAAATGTAGCTTTACGCGGTAAAAACTCAGACATTCCCTTATCAAGATCCAATAGAAGGCGAGAATAAGGGAAGACACGAGTGCACTAATGGTATCGGCAAAGTTAAAAGGAAAAGTCTCTAACTTACAATAACAAGTAAAGTACACAACCCATAGATCATCAAAAACTCATTAAGCATGAAGTATAAGAAAGTAAATACTTGTAGGTAAATTAGAGTTAGAACCCTCGTCTTAAGATGCCATAGCTCTTGTTTGCACAAGGCTTGTTTGACACTATTGACTCATTTGGGTTATCAATCAAATGTTAGAAATTAGTGGGTTAGTAGTTAGTTAGCCATGCTAAGGAAAAGTTAGTTAGCCATAAAAGGAAAAGAAACAACAAAAGGAAAAGAAGTTGAGAGGAAGGGAGTTACACTACAACAAGAAACAACAAAAGGAAGAAGGGAAGAGAAATGAGTTTACACTATAACAAGGAAGTAAAAGCAAATGAAACCACAAGTAAATTGAAAGAAGGAAGAGAAGTAGTACTTGTATTAGCTTGTCACCCTTCAAATACAACACTTACACACTCTCTCTTTTTCACTCTAATGGCTAAAACTAAAACTAGAAGAAGCAAACTAAAGCAACTACAATTCCTAGCAACAAAACACAAATTACAACTCTATTATCTGGATCTGCCCTTCTTCAGACCCCATGGGGGTATTTATAGGCATCAGGAGAGAGGGGGCCAGGGGGTGACCCATGGCCCGAAGCCCGGGCTCGCGCGCGCTAAGATGGCCGCAGAAACGCGGCCAGGGCGGCGCGCGCCTGGCTTTGGGCAGCGCGTCGCCCAGTCTGGCCCCTGTCTATTTGATCTTCTGAATTTGTGATTTGTTACCCTGGGCTGACAAAATTTTCACTCTAAAGTCAATGGCTACTTGGTAGGCCCTTAATCACCAATTAAATGGTGATTTAGGTCTTCTTCTTCATTTGCACACCATGGACCTAGGATCAAACAAGCAAGGTTTTATTAGCAGAATTTTACATGAAATAAATATGAGAATGTGATGAAAATTATGCAAAATTAGAGACTAATCACACCCCACACTTATCTTTTTGCTCGTCCCGAGCAAAACAAAAATACGAAAATTATTACGCTACTTTCGCAGGTGACGCGATTACACTGAGCATGTGCAATAAGCCTTTAAACCTCTAGGTTTTCCCTAGAGGAGGAGTGTTATCTCCTGAGGGTTTTCAGCGGATTGCACCCACAAAATCTAGTAAGTAAAGAAAAGAAGTTAGTGGTTAGCAAAAATTCTGTCATGAAAAGAACTTTCAATTATCTGAGTAAAAATGACCAAATGAAGTAAAAATTAGGTTAAATCCTAATAAAGTCCTCCTATACTTTAGCCTTCATAAAGGAAGAAACTTATGGTTTTTCTTTGAATTTAGAAAGGATGTTGTACTTCTAACTCATTATGTTTATTTTGCTTTAGATAGATATGCATAATGTGTAAGTGTGATGTGCTTGGGATTTTTCAACTCAACTTTGAATATCATTAAAGTTTATTAATATTTATTTAGTATTCTTGGTTCTATTAGGCTTTCTACTTCACATATGTAACACATATCAAACCGATGACTCCCAAACCAGATGGTCTTAGTGCACCAGGTGGAAAAACACCCTTCAGGTCAAATATGCAAGTGGAGTAGGCCACGAAATCAAGATTTATTTATACATTATTGTATATAGAAATTTTTTTTTTTGCGTGAGTAATCATGCTTCTTGAGGCACAATTATCCAGCTTTTTTTTTTTTTTCAGAATTGTGTCTCTAAATCCCAAGCACGTGTGTGTGGGTTATGCATATTCTACTAAGGTTAAATAAAAGGAATGAGTTATTTTCCTTATCCCTCCTAACTTTTTAGTCAAATCAATCTTTCTTGTTTACTTAGGCAAAAATAAAGATTCATTAATAAGGTTCCCATAATTCCTACAATCTTTTGGTATTTTATAAAAGAGTATGAAATTTCTTTTCAATCTGGAGATTTTTTTTTTGGGAAAAAGAAAAGAAAGAATAAAAGGAAAAAGAAAAAGCGTTAGCACCCCCCACACCTATCTAATGCATTATCCTCAATGAATGCATATGTAAATGCAAATGCAATAAATAGGGTGAAGAAATGATGTCACCATCTTCGTGGACTCAGGCCGGCCAAGCGCGAATAGGCTAAAGAAATGTCAAAAAGAATGTAGAAGGGGTAAGCATATAAACAAATTTTTTTTTGTACTTTATTTATTTATTTATTTGTTTTTTAGTTGTTGTGGCTAGGTTTATGACGGGGCAAAAAGAGTCAGCACACTCTCATCCGGAGTCATAGGCTCAGTGGTCAAGAAGGGCTTCAGTCTTTGCCCGTTCACTTTGAATTCAGTGTTGTTCTTAGGGTCTACAATAAGCACAGCACCGTGTGGGAAAACAGTGCGCACAATGAACTGTCCGGACCAACGAGTCTTCAGTTGAACCCACTTTGGATAGTAGAACCCACTTTGGAGAACCTTCTCTGCAGTCTTGCGGGGACCGAAGTGTCCTCCGCATGCAAGGTCATGGCAAAAGCTGAGCACCCTCCTCTGTTCCTCCTCTGGTATGCATCGTCGAATAATTTGGTCGGGACAATACTTAAAAAGATATGGTTCTTCCAGAAGAAGTATCGTACTTGGGCAAAGAAGCGGTATTGGCCTTGCTTTGTCCAGTCAGCGGGTAGTCCAGTGGCCAGGTAATTATAATGTCAGCACACCAGGGTTCCTTAAGAATGTCCAGGATGTGCTCGTCTGGGAAATCCTCGTTGATCGGAGTTTGTATGATCGGTGCGTTCGGAATTCGTGAGAGATGATCAGTGACCACATTTTTTATACCTCGTTTATCCCGAATTTCCAAGTCAAATTCTTGAAGCAAAAGGATCCACCGAATCAATCGGGCTTTTGCTTCTTCTTGGTCATGCGGTATTTCAGTGCTGAATGATCTGTAAAATTCACCGTCTTCGAACCTAACAAGTAGGGCCGGAACTTTTCTAACGCAAAGACAACGGCCAAGAATTCCTTCTCAGTCGTTGTATAGTTCTGTTGGGCGTCATTCAAGGTCCTACTCGAGAAATAAATCACGTGCTGCCTATTGTCGATGCGCTGTCCTAGAACAACGCTAATAGAAAAATCAGATGCATCACACATGATTTCAAATGGCTGGGCCCAATTAGGAGCAGAATTAATAGGCGCAGAAATAAGTTCTTACTTAAGCTTCCCCATGACTTGAAACATTCATCGTTGAAATCAAAGGGCACGTTCTTAGCGAGCAGGTTGGTTAAGGGCCTCGCGATTTTGCTAAAGTCTTTAATGAACCGTTGGTAGAACCCAGCATGCCCTAAAAAGGATCTAATATCCTTGATGCTTTTAGGTGGTGGAAGCTTAGCAATCACTTCTACTTTGGCCTTATCCACTTCTATGCCTCTCCTCGAAATCTCATGGCCCAAGACAATCCCCTGTCTCACCATGAAGTGACATTTTTCCCAGTTTAGATTTAGGTTCTTCTCCTTGCATCTTATAGCACTAACTCAAGGTGATGAAGACACTGATCAAATGAATCTCCGTAGATGGAGAAGTCATCCATGAAAATCTCAAGAAAACGTTCTACCATGTCGGAGAAAAGACTAAGCATGCACCGTTGGAATGTTGCGGGAGCATTGCACAATCTAAAGGACATGCGTCGGTAAGCGAAGGTTCCAAATGGGCAGGTGAACGTCATCTTTTCCTAGTCTTCTGCAGCAATAGGGATTTGATTGTATCCCGAGTACCCATCTAGGAAGCAGTAGTACTCATGTCCAGCCAAACGCTCAAGCATTTGGTTGATGAAGGGTAGCGGGAAGTGGTCTTTACGGGTAGCTGCATTCAACTTCCTGTAGTCGATGCAAACACGAACCTTGGTAGGCAGTCTTGTTTGTACCAACTCTTTTTCCTCATTTTCTACCACCGTAAAGCCAGCCTTCTTTGGGACTGCATGAACAGGGCTAACCCATTGGCTATCAGAAATGGGATAAATGATCCCATTATCTAATAGTTTCAGAATTTTAGCCTTAACTGCCTCTTGCATGAGAGGGTTAAGCCTGCATTGTGGGTCCCTCCTAGGGGTTGCTTTATCGACTAAATGGATTCTATGTTGCACTATGGCTGGACTTATTCCTTGATGTCCTTCATCGTCCATCCAATGGCTTCCCTATGTCTTTTCAGAATAGACATTAAGCTATCCTCTTGTTGCTCAGTCAGGTGGGATGCTATGATGACTGGCAAGGTGTCCTTTCCGCCCAGGTAAGTGTACTTGAGGTGTTCAGGCAGGGCTTTTAGCTTTAGGGAAGGTGTTGCTTCATTGGAGGCAATCTCTGGGCTTTCAATCCTATGATGAGGTACACTTGGGCATGACGCCCAATCCACTGCTGAATCTATGGTCTGGTCTAGATTAAAATCCTCAGCCTCCAGATCAAACTCTGCCTCAGTTTCTGTCTCCATGCTTTCCTCCTGCTCATTGGTCAGGTTTTCAATAGAATTGACCTCAAACGTCTGATCATTGACATCCCTAGGTTATCTTCCAAGATTGAAGACATTGACTTCCTTAGTCATGTCTCAAAAAGTCAATCGCATGGACCCGTTCCTACAGTTGATAATGTCATTGGCTGTAGCAAGGAATGGGCGCCCTAAGATGACAGGAGTTTGAGACCTTAGATTGGACACAGGTTGGGTCTCAAGCACAATGAAGTCAACGGGGTAGATGAAATCCCCGACCCGGATAAGGACGTCTGTGATTTCCCCCTTCGGGATCTTTACAGATCGGTCAGCTAGCTGAATGGTGACTCAAGTTGGGCTTAGCTCGCCCAACCCAAGTTGCTGGTATACTGAGAGAGGTAGCAAGTTGATACTTGCTCCCAGGTCTAGAAGTGCTCTACTGATTTCGGTCTGTCCTATGGTGCAGGAAATGGTGGGACATCCGGGATCCTTGTATTTCACCGGAATGAGACCAGACAGAATTTCGCTTATATTGGTTGCCAAGAACACTTTCTTGGGCACATTGGTCTTTCTCTTCTTCGTACACATATCCTTAAGAAATTTGGCATAAGCCGGGACTTGTTGGATAGCGTTATGAAGTGGCACATTCAATTCGACCTGGTTGAACATCTCTAGCATTTTCTCCATATGCATATTCTTATTGTTGTTCCTAAGGCTATTGGGAAAGGGTGCTACAGGCTTATGAACTTGTTCAGCAACTTTGTCCTCGTCAGATGTTTGAGGAGCAGTTTGGGAGGAACTAGCAGAGGTGGAAGCTGGAGTGGGATCAGGATGGACTGGACTTTTCTGTTGATAGACCTGGTTGTCTACCTTCTTTCCAGATCGAAGTGTGTGAACAACATTGCATGGTTGATCGATGGTTCTTGAATTTCATATGCTTGATTGGAGGTTTTTGGGTTAACTAGCGACTGACTAGGCAAAGTACCCTTTGGTCTTTCACTTAGGGAGCTAGCTAATTGGCTCATCTGCATTTTCAATCTCGATATAGCCTGTGAATGGTCGTTTAGTTTCTGTCCTTGATTTTGCATGAAAGTAGCTTGGGACTTCATGGAAGCCTCTATGCTCTCCTCCAATTTACTGATTTTCTTTTCCATTGGTGAGCCTTAGGAGGAGGAAGATGGGGCTTGACTGGGAAATGGTGGTAGAGGAGTAGGATGGTGAAAATTGTTGGAGAAATTAGGCCTAGGAGGATTATTCTGGGCCCAGGAGAAATTTGGGTGATTCCTCTAACCGGGATTGTATGTCTGTGAATAGGGGTTGTGAGGCGGCCGTGAGTAAGCCGCGTTCAGGTGTTTCGGTGTGGCACTTGCTGGGCATGAAAAATAGGGCACTCTTCAAAGACATAGTTTGGTGTCTGACAGTACGAACAACCTGGATTGTGAATTGGTGGTGGGTTGATATGGTTGACATTGGCAGGCTCTTTAGTTTTCACAACCTCTATCCTTCTCATTAGGGTAGCAATCTTAGCCTCGGTAGCTATGGATGATTCTAGAGATAGGAGCCCTCCTCTTGAAGCTATAGATTGTGAATTCCTAGGTTTTTCTGAGGCTGGCTCCCATTACAGGGTTTTCTCCGCTAAATCCTCAAATAAATCCCAACCCTGATTCTCATCCTTCTGCAAGAACCCTCCCTGACACATCATTTCTAACAGGGTCTTCATCTGATAATCTAGACCATCATAGAGAATCTGGCACTGACGCCATTTCTCCACGCCATGATGAGGACACTGAGCTAGGAGATCTTTGAATCGCTCAAAGTATCTCTAAAATGATTCGCTTGGTTCTTGCCTAAATTGCATGATGTTCATCCTAATGAGGGCAGTTTTGTGAATTGGGTAGAATTTCTTCAAGAAGGCCTTGACGAAATCATCCCATATCGTAACTGAATCTGCTGCCATGCTGTACAACCATTTCTTAGCTAGGTCCTTTAGGGAAAAAGGGATGAAACATAACCTAACGGCATCGTCTCCTAACTGAGGTATACGCATCATGAGGCACACTTCTTCAAATTCCCTAACAAAGAAGTATGCGTCCTCTGATTCTAAACCATGAAATTTAGGAAGATTGTTAATGAATTGAGGTTTTAACTCAAAGTTATTTCCGTTTGCTTCAGGAAGTTTTATGCAAGATGGAAGTGAGGTTCTGATCGGGTAAAATCTATCCTGAAGTGACGCCATCACCGGTTCTGGATGCAAGGGTAGAGAAGTGTTTCTTATTAATCTGGAAGTTGACGGATCTCTCACCCACTCTTGCATGCAGTACACCACAAATAACGTGAAGACAACAAACAATCAAAAAAGAACAAAAAACAAACAAAAGAAAGAAAAACAACCACAAGCCTTAGTCTAAGGTACCTGGACCTAGACGACTCCTTATTAGTCGATTCTCCGAGGGAGGTTGTTGCAGGAACTCGACTACAAGCTAATCGGCCAGGAAAGGGCAAAGCTTGGGGGGAGGTATCCGGGCGGAGCCACGGGCCTAATTACGCCAAACCACGGAGTTTTCGGGGCTTTACCTATCAATCCACTTTCCTTAGACACTGATTTTGCAGGAGTATAGTTCTTGCAATTTTCAACCTCGGTTAATCTCTTAGTGAGTCCGAGATGTCCCTAGGGCCAACATCTATTGATTTTTAGTTAAGACTTGAGAAAGTGTGAGTGTACTTGGAGATGGTTTTGGGCTAAGGAAGGGTGATGAAATTCTCACCTTATCTTGTTTATTTTGATTTTGCCCTTAATGTCAATTGTGCAAGTGTGCAGTTTATTCACAACAAGTTAACATTCAAAGCGGTAAATCACTTCAAAATGTTGGTCCTATTTTATATGAATGCACACGTACCTTTTCTCCAGCACTCTTCAACAGAAATTGAAATGAATTGAAATAAACACGTGCCCTAAATGCAAGAGTCTAATCCAAATTTCAATTAAGCAACAAGTGAATTTCGTTGAATTTATTACATATGCATAAGGTGAAGCATCCAAGTAAACTAAATATTTAGAAAGCAATTTTTAGCGGCTTTCGGCAACCCTGCAAACGAGTTTGTTAGTACTTCAATCGGAAAAACTCGCTTTTACACGAATTTTTCCGAGGGCAAATGAATCCTCGCGCAATGTCCTTGGCCACCTCCTTCGCTTCCCATGGCAGTGAGCTCCTTGGTACTTCTCCTACACACAAAAATAAAGAACAATCTTTAGTACTGAACAACAAAGCTGTTCCCTCCCATGCAACGGCGCCAAAATTTGATCGGCAAAAAGTAAGCACAAGAATAAGTAAAAAGAGTACGGGTTGATGTTACTGCTTTTGCGATTCTTCCATAGTAGCGAAGTGGCTATACGGGTCGTATCCACAAGGAGGGAGAGCGGTGGAAGCTTAATGCGGCTTCAAAGTTCAAGAAGAAAGAAAGTTCTTTGTTTCCAAATAAAGAATTGAAAAGTGAAAACAAGATGTTTTAAGAATTGTTGGAAAATGTTTTGGTGGTTTGTAAAAGTAGATTTTTTAGTTGTGAAAACGCATGGCTAACTTTCTACTAAGTGCTTCCACTAATTTCGAATTTTTGGAAGATAGCCTCACGATGGATCATAGGCGAACATAACCCTTGTGCATTGGAACTATTCACGTGGAAATCGAGTGAAAGTTCATCCTAAAACTTAGCTTTACACGACAAAAACTCGGACATTCCCTTATCAAGATCCAATAGAAGACGAGAATAAGGGAAGACACGAGTGCACTAATGGTATCAACAAAGTTAAAAGGAAAAGTCTCTAACTTACAATAACAAGTAAAGTACACAACCCATAGATCATTAAAAACTCATTAAGCATGAAGTATAAGAAAGTAAATACTTGTAGGTAAATTAGAGTTAGAACCCTCGTCTTAAGATACCATATCTCTTGTTTGCACAAGGCTTGTTTGACACTATTGACTCATTTGGGTTATCAATCAAGTGTTAGAAATTAGTGGGTTAGTAGTTAGTTAGCCATGCTAAGGAAAAGTTAGTTAGCCATAAAAGGAAAAGAAACAACAAAGGAAAAGAAGTTGAGAGGAAGGGAGTTACACTACAACAAGAAACAACAAAAGGAAGAAGGGAAGAGAAATGAGTTTACACTATAATAAGGAAGTAAAAGCAAATGAAAGCACAAGTAAATTGAAAGAAGGAAGAGAAGTAGTACTTGTATTAGCTTGTCACCCTTCAAATACAACACTTACACACACTCCTCTATTCACTCTAATGGCTAAAACTAAAACTAGAAGAAGAAAGCTAAAGCAACTACAATTCCTAGCAACAAAAGACAAATTACAACTCTATTCTCTAGATCTGCCCTTCTTCAGACCCCATGGGGGGTATTTATAGGCATCAGGAGAGAGGGGGGCCAGGGGGTGACCCATGCCCGAAGCCCGGGCACGTGCGCGCCAAGATGGCCGCAGAAACGCGGCCCTGGCCGCGTTTTCGCGGCCATGCCAGGGCAGCGCGCACTGGCTTCGGGCAGCGCGTCGCCCAGTCTGGCCCATGTCTATTTGATCTTCTAGATTTGTGATTTGATACCCTGGGCTGACAAAATCTTCACTCTAAAGTCAATGGCTACTTGGTAGGCCCTTAATCACCAATTAAATAGTGATTTAGGTCTTCTTCTTTATTTGCACACCATGGACCTAGGATCAAGCAAGCAAGGTTTTATTAGCAGAATTTTACATGAAATAAATATGAGAATGTGATGAAAATTATACAAAATTAGAGATTAATCAATATGTACAGAAGATGAGCTTTCTCCTTCTTTTCGTTTGCCTTTAGACTTTTTAGAGGAGGTTTTATCAGTTGACTTCCTCTTGTCTTCAAGCAATTGTGCAAGCATCTGCTTGAGAGTATCGATAGATTCTTGTTGAGCGCGAATCATCTCGAATTGTTCCCTCTGGACCTGGGCTTGTTATTCAAAGCGCCTATCCATCTCCTCAGGAGTATTTGTCATGTACGCGAGGTCTTCCTTCTCTATGGTAGAGCTCGAAGCCTGCGATTCTGCAATGGCGGAATGTGATTTATTTACTTCAATGCCCCGAGCTAGGGCACTGTAGTTGATCGAGGCGACCGCACCTGTCTGAGTACGAGTATGCCGATACACACCTTCGGTTCCGTGTCGGACTCATCAGTGCTGACTGCTGGTTGTTTCCCTACATCTGCTTGCCATGTTTGCAGTGATTTCAGGGTACTCCGCATCAGAGAAGGTCCTCCTTCTGCGGGAGTGATATCTTTTGGCCGATAGGGAAGTTGGGGTCGACTGTCTGAATATCGACCGTCGGCTCGCATGTGAACTGCAGGGCACTCAGAGAGCATTGCTGTGATAAGCCGTTCACAGTAACAAGATGGAGTGATCAAATTAGCACTCCTCTTCTTTGTCAAATAATCTCTTAGATCTATCAGAGGGGGATCAAAGAGATCAGCCTCGGGTTGTCGAGGGCTTTTTAGCTTTTGAAAGCTATCCTTGCGTTGCAAAGCTGAGACGCAGGGTTCTGAGACGCGGCGCTCACATCCTGTAAGATAGACGCGGCTCTCGTGTTTTGGCTCTGAAACGTGGGTCTCGCGCCTCTGCAGAGAAGAGACGCGGACCTCGCGTTGCTGATTGTCGTATCTGGCTAGCAACACTTGAGAAACACAGGACTTCTGGTTCCCACGTATAACTATAGAGATGTGAGTCTCGTGTCTGAGAAGCACGGACCTCGCGCGGCTGATTGTCGCGTTTGGGAAGTGAAACTTCAAAAACGCAAGCTCGTTGGGCTTCGCATTTTGGTTTCCAAACGCGGACTTCGCGTGTCTAACGTGATTCAGAAGAGACGCGGGCTTGAACCTCGCGTCTTGTATCTACTGGACAGATAGTTGTTCCAGCTTCTCGCGCCTGTGATTGACGCGCACGCCGTCTCTGTCGTCGCTCAGCATTCCGGTTACGCCGTACGGGTTGATGGGAACCCCCAGTAACTTGGTGCTGAGGAAGGGATGGGCATGAACGGGCTGAACATCAACAACGTTAACCCTGCGGGTCTCATGGGAGACGTTGATGCGGGCGTTACGTATGATGCTGTTAGCCACGACATCCTTCATGCCAGTCGCGTCTGAGGGGATCTCAGAGCGGACTCGAGAGCAAGTCCCCGAGGAGACTTTACGGTACTGCCGCGCCTTAGGGCTCTTGGAGCCAGAAGAGAGGAACTCTTCATACTTTGCCTGGTCGAACTCCATGACAAGCAATTTGACTGTTTTTCCCATGTAGGTGACGTCTTGCGCCACAACTTGCTCGTCAGTGGAGAAAGTCATCCCCAGCGGAGTCGCCATCTCTTGTTTGGTGGAGGAAAAACTAAAGATCGAGGAGTAAATTCTTTATTCGACTGTAAAGAAAGTTACAGCGGATCAATAATCCTCTTACAAGAGAGGAGAGATATTCAAACTCGAATCTCCCCTTTGTTTAGTGCTGGGTTCTTGATGTGGTGATAGAAAGTGAATCTTGTTTCTGTTGACAGGGTGAACATCAGGACCTCTTGGGAATCCTCTCTTTGGATAGTAGACGAAGTAACACAGCTTCTGTCCACCAAGGATCTCAAAGAGATTGTAGGCAAAGAACGAACTTGTACGCAACAAGTTGTTAGAAAATTTGAATTCTCTCTTTCTTTTCAGCTGGAAATCATGGTGTTTCTACGACTTGCAACCGAAGTTCTTTTGACCAAGAATTATCCGACCTTTTTCTGACCCCTCTTCCATAGCAAACTGGGCTATTTATAGAGGTTTCAGGGGGTAAATGTGTCCCCTAAAAACACTCCATAATGGGGGTTAACTCTCTAATTATGTGGGCAGTAATTGACCCAGTAATGAGGGCAGTTATACCTGAGACGCAGGTTTTGAGCCTTGCGTTTTGCTGCTGAAGTAATGCTTGAGAGATGCAGGTTTCCAGCTCTACGTCAAGCTTCGCGTGAGACGCGGGCTTTGGACTCTGCGTCTTGGCACTTGCAATAATATTGGGACGCAGGTTTCAACCCTCGCGTCTCGGTCCTTGCAGTGATGTTGAGATGCGGGTTTCAACCCTCGCGTCTTGGTCCTGCGTTGGTGGCGATGACTAGCCCTGTGTCTGGAGTTTGGACTCTGCTTTTTGACGACTTGTCTTCAGTGATTTTTAGACAGCCTACACATGAGTTTTCGAGAAAACGATTTTCCATTTCAAAATTCAAGTTTTTTTGGAACATACCAATTTGGTTTAAAGGCAAATTTTAATATCACAAAAATGGTTCAAATAGTTTGTAATATGTGTTGAATTTTAGTCACACATATTTGTATTTCAAAGATCTAATAAGAACTTATTTTTGTGGAATTTATATAATTTTTTGTGATTTTTTAGAAGGTAAAATAACCAAGTTTTTAATCCCTTAAACTTAGTGGCCTGGCTGTCTGCTGGTCGACCGAGGCAGATGTCGGTCGACCGGTCTGGTCAACCGATGTGCACAGACGTGCACAAGTCAAATGGCTGGAAGGCCAGTCGACCGGGTCGGTCGACCGCCAGAGAGCTTTGCTCTCTGGAAATGGCCCCGGTCGACCGGGCGGTCGACCGACAGAGAACTGTTGCTCTCTGTTTCCAGGCCCGGTCGACCGGAGGCACAACGGTCATAAAAATGACCGTTGGCCGATCGACCGGGCAGTCGACCGACAACAGATTTTTTTCTGTGTCTTGGCCCAACGGCTAGTTTTTTGGAATGACTATAAATACCCATTCCTTTGGGCTGTTTTGATTAACAATTTCAAGAGCAAAAATTCCTATCTTCTTAAGTCTTTTAGCTATAAGTTTTAAAAGAGTTTTTGGGTTTAAAAGTTCTATCTTTATTTGTCTTAAAGTGTTGAAAAAATCAAAGAAAAATAGAGTATTTGGGAATTAATTTTTGATCTTTATTTCAACATCTATCTTGTGATTTTCTCAAGTATTTTTCTTTGTTGTTTTCATTTCCAAACACTTTACATTCTCACACTTGAGCTATCTATCTATCCTATCTATTAGGATCTTGTTTTGTGAGAAAAATTGGTTTGTGGTTGTTGATACCACCAAGAGTTGTAAACCTTCTTTACTTTGTGATATCCCTCTAGTGAGAGATGATGTGGAGGTGTGTTGATATCCCTCTAGTGAGAGGTGATTGTGGAGGTTGTGTTTGGTTGTTGGTATCACTCTAGTAAGAGGTGATTGTGGAGGAGTTTGGTTTGGTTGTTATCCCTCTAGTGAGAGGTGATTGTTGGAGTGTTGGCTTTGAGCCTTGTCCCTCTAGTGAGAGGTGATTGTTGTGGAGTTGTGGCTTTGAGCCTTATCCCTCTTGTGTGAGGTTGATTGTTGTTTGGCTAAGTGCCTATCCCTCTAAGTGTAGAGGTAATTGTTATTGTGCCTTGCCTCTTGTGTAGAGGTTGTATTGTTGGGGAGAGGAGTTGTGTACTTCCGGTTTATATTACCCAAATTCTCAGTGGAGGTTCCTTGTGTGGGAAGTCCTGTGTGGACGATATAGTGAAAATCCTTCTGTGTGAAGACGGGGACGTAGAGCAGTGGCTCGAACCTCAAAATATATCTTGGTGTTTGCGTTTGATCCGCTATCTCTAAACTCTCTCTCTTATTTGTGCCTTGCATTATTTCATATTGTTCATATCATATATATGCTTGGGTTTGATTGTGTGCCATACTTGTGTTAAACCAAGAGAGCTTCACATAGGACCTTAACTCTTATTTAGAGGAATTTAGAGGAGTTAGTCCAGAGCCTTCACCGGGAATTCGGCTACACTTTTTGGTTACACTAAGTGTGTTACAATTTGTTTTTAATTCTGCATCATTTATCATTAGATTAGCCTTACACTTATTCACCCCCCCTCTAGGTGTACTTTTAATTGGTATCAGAGCCTACGCTCCTGATATTAGGTTTAACCACCTAGGAGTGAGATCTTGGTTGCTAATCTAGTATTTGCATTTGCACACTTATTTGTTTACACACACACTCATGAATTACCTTGCTCCTCCTATGTTTAATATTTCTAACATCGATATGTGAAAGTTTAAGATGAGTATGTACCTAAAAATCCTAAGGATGCATGTCTACCTTGCCGCTACCAAGAAATCTTATCTCGATAATAGCAAGCATATAGAGGCCAATGCATAAGCCCTTGAGGCACCTAGGAGCACTTTAAACAAAGAATATCTTTCTATAGTTTCTCATTGTGATTCCGCCTTTGCAGTGTGGAACACCTTGACCTCTCCAAAGCTTCAAACGCCAAACATTGTAGAGAAGGAATCTAGTGGAGAATCCGAACAAGCTTGTTACATGGTCCAAGAGAATGACTCTCTTGAGGTAAACTCAGAAATTCAACTAGATGATAGTGCTAGTTCTTCCGACGATGATTATGTTGATGCCGATGCTTTAAATGAAGAACTATCTATTGTTTGTGAAAACCTTTTACAAAAATACCAACTCTTGAAAAAGAAAACTTTTAAAATGAAAGAAGAAAATAAAAATTTGTCTTCTAAACTTGATGTTGCTTTGCAAAAGAGGGATGAGATTTCAAATAAAAGAGACTCTTTGAAATCCCAACTTGAACTTGCTCTTAATGAAAATAAAATTTTGAAAAATAAAAATGATTGTGATGAAGTTTTGAAGAAAAATGAAGTTCTATCTTCAAAACTTATTTTTGTTTTAAAAGAAAATGATTCTTTGAAAAACAAAATTATTTCTATTTCAAAGGAATTGGATTTGGTTTCTAAGAAAAATATTTCTTTGAAAAATAATATTGATTCACATGCTTGCCATGCTCCATCTTCTAGTATACTTATTGCATGCTCCACCTCTTCTACTATTATTGAAAATGATATACGTATGTTAAAGAAGAGTGTTGATTGTTTGAGCTCCACTTTGAGCCAATGTGCCATGAACCACACACGGTTGGAATCCATGTTTCACAAGAAACATGCTCCCCTATGCATGCACACAAACCACGGCATACACATGCTTCTCACGCTCATACACGTGACACTAGGTATGCTCTTGTGTACACTTGTAGACATTGTGGACGTAAGGGCCACCTTGCAAATTTTGCTATGATAGAATTAATGATTCAAATTTTGCAAACAAGTTTATTTGGGTTAGGAAATGTGCTAACCTCCATGGACCCAATAGAGTATGGGTACCAAAATCCACTCCAATTTTATTTGATGTAGGTCACTTGACGTGAGGGCATTGGTGCCTTGAGGTGAATGTGTTTCGGGCTAAACGGTGATAATTTTGGATGCATCACTTTCAAGGGGAGTTTGGTGGGAGGACCACCATAATTTGGAGACCTAGAGTAAGCCCTAGTGGTTTTGGTAATAATCTCTAACTCCTTATTTATGTTTGCATGCTTTTAGATTATTGATTTTTAGCATGTCATGTTTTAATGATTGTTATGTTAAATGCCATGTTAATTAGACTTAAAATATACATTATTAGTATTTGAGATACACCCATGTTTATATGGACTATTACTCTTGTGTTCTCACTTTAGTTTAACTATTGTGTATATCCTTGTTCTAAGACATGTGCATTTATATAATGATCATATTGGTTTATATTTGTTTTATGCTTCATGTTTTGATTACATGTTTAAATGTAACCTTCACTAAAAGTTGTGTATATACTTGTACAACTAGTGAGCCACAAATTGATTATTATATGTTTGTACTTAATTGCTCATTTGTACCAATTAGATGTACTAGTATAGCCTAGTTTTGATGATTCATCCATTTCAAACTTGTTTTCCCATTTTGTATATGTTTTCATATGTTTAACTTCATGTATATGTTAATTTTGTCAAAACTTTATGATATACATGTATACCCTTGAGTCATTTGCGTTTCATGCAAAATTTCTTTATGGACTCAATTGTGTTTGGATATGTATGTATACTTCTAGTTTAGACATAATATACATATGCCTTGAAGTTTGAATTATTTTGATGAAAATTGAATTTTCATGTTCTTCATGTTTATAAAGGAATTTCATATTGAGCTAAATTGCCTATTCCCATGATTTTGTTGATTACATGCCTTTTACACTCTGTTTGATGTTTACTCATGATTTGTTTTCATGAGCTTGTATGAGCTTTATTGCTAATTGAGTGTTGATGATTGTGTGATTTTCATATTTTCATGAATATATTCATGTTTTATTCCTTACTTGAAGGATTTCGCACTAGTTTTCAAATATTATCTTCAAACTAGTCATTATTCTTCAATTGGTAGAGTTTTCAAACATGTTAAAATATTTTCAAAATCCTATTTTTGAAAACCCCACCATCCCAATGGGCGGACGGTTGGGCGATCATTCCTTGTATGCTCAAATTGAAGATCCTTTTAAACATGTGCATGAAAAGGGAGGTAGTATGAGTTATACACTTGATCCTCATCAAATTTTCAATTGGTATCTCAATTGATATTTTTTTTGTATACTCATATGTATTTTCTATATATGTGTGCTTCAAACTTCAAATAGTATCAATTTTGATTGGTATTTACATTTTCATACATATATGTGATTTGATTGTGCTTACTATATCTTTACATCCTAAAACACAAATTTTGTTTATGCTAAATTTGATTTACTCCTTAATGTCAATTATTTTTCAATTGGTATCTTATACAAGCTTATGCATTATTTTTATTGGTATTTCATAAAGGGGGAGAAAATTCATGTTTTATCTTTCAATTGGTATCTTTCAATCGATTTTATTTTCAATTGATATCTTACTTCCATTCTTTATGATGAAAAATACTTTGTTTTGGTATATGCTAACATTTTCAATATTGGTATCATGTTTTATTTTACATTGGTATCTATATTGATATGAGTTATGTTTACCTATAACATTTGGTTTTTACTTTCAATTGGTTGGTACTTTCATTTGGTATCAAGAAGTCCAATATATATATGTGTGTGTGTGTGTGTGTGTGTGTGTGTGTGTGTGTGTGTGTATGTGTGTATATATATATGTGTGTGTATATATATATATATATTTCAATTGGTATCAAAATATACAATATTTTATTTTCTATTGGTATCAAAGATTTACAAGACATTTTAAATTGATATCAAGATATTTTCAATTGGTATCTTATAGTATCTTAAAAAAATTTTGTTTCCTTTCAATTGGTATCGTAAAATGTTTTGTTTACTTTCAATTGATATCATAAATTGGTATCATAATGTTTCGATGTATACCTTATCACATATTGATTTATTTTTCAATTGGTATCATATTGTTTTGATATGTATTGCTTATATGCAAGGGAAGCTTAACATCTTCTCCTATATAGATTCATGTTGAGTGTATCTCATATTGAAGAGCTTGACCGCTCTTCTCTACGTAATACACGTGTGTAGAGGGAGCTTCACATCTTTTTTTATACATTGTATATTATGCGTTATGTGATTAGGGTCTAGTCATCTCTTTTTCATATAATGCATGTATGCAGGGGGGTTAAGTTTACGTCTCTCCTCTTCATGAATGTATATCGCATATACATCCTTCTTGTTTGATTTGACCAAAAGGAAGACAATTGTTTTTGAGTTTATTTATGCCCCTTTGTTGATGATTAACAAAAATGGGGAGAGAAATTGGAGAGTTTTATATATGCATATTTATGTCATCTATATGCATGTTTATTTTTATATGCATGTTTATTTTTTTCAATTGATATCAGAGCATATATGTTTTGTTTTCCATTGATATCAAAGCATATATTGTTAATATGTGTTATTTGTTTTATACACACATTGAACATCTTTATTGTTTATTGCTGTGCATGAGTTAAGAGGAAGCTTCTATGAAGCTTAACTTTAATCCATGGATATATAACTTCATGAGTTTTGTCATCATCAAAAAGAGGGAGATTGTTGGCCAAGAGGCCCATCACTCTAGTTTTGATGATGATTAACTCATGTACTCATGTAGTTATAGTTTACTAATAATCTTGTGATATTTAATTTCTGATATTTGATTAAGATATTAGTAGGTGATTAGCTTCAACAAAGGTGTTTTGGAGCTTTCACATGTTGATTCAAGAGCTCGAACGTCAAGATCGCATCTAGTACTCAGTTGGAGTCAAGCTCGTTGGATCGCGGTTGGATCAAATCGGTTGGAGACAAGAAGACTTCGGTTTGTATTTAGTTTATATTTAGATCTTGTGTAAAGATTAGATAGTGTTGATATGCTCAAGTTCACATACACACACAAGTTTTAAAGTTTATTGGTTTTGGTTTTCGGTTTAACCGGTTTTGAATTTCTAGTCAAAAATATCGATATATATCCTTTATGTATATTGGATTCTATCCATATGCAACATGCTTCAAAGTTGTTTCAATATCATATTTTTGTGTTTACATGAGTTTTGGAGAAAACGGTTTTCCATTTCAAAATTCAAGTTTTTTTTGGAAGATACTGATTTTGGTGTAAAGGCAAATTTTAATATCACAAAAATGGTTCAAATAGTTTGTAATATGTGTTGAATTTTAGTCACACATATTTGTATTTCAAAGATCTAATAAGAACTTATTTTTGTGGAATTTATGTGATTTTATGGGATTTTTTAGAAGGTAAAATAACCAAGTTTTTAATCCCTTAAACTTAGTGACCTCGCTGTCTGCCGGTCGACTGAGGTAGACGTCGGTCGACCGGTCCGGTCCATCGATGTGCACAGACGTGCATAAGCCAAATGGCTGGAAGGCCGGTCGACCGGGCCGATCGACCGCCAGAGAGCTTTGCTCTCTTGAAATGGCCCCGGTCGACCGGCAAAGAACTGTTGCTCTCTGTTTCCAGGCCCAGTGGATCAGGCGGTCGACCGAAGGCACAACAGTTATAAAAATGACCGTTACGGTCGACCGACAGCAGATTTTTTCTGCTGTCTTGGCCTAACGGATAGTTTTTTGGAATGGCTATAAATACCCATTCTTTTGGGCTGTTTTGATTAACAATTTCAGGAGCAAAAATTCCTATCTTCTTAAGTGTTTTAGCTACAAGTTTTAAAAGAGTTTTTGGGTTTAAAAGTTCTATCTTTATTTGTTTTAAAGTGTTGGAAAAAATCAAAGAAAAATAGAGTATTTGGGAATTGATTTTTGATCTTTATTTCAACATCTATCTTGTGATTTTCCCAAGTATTTTTCTTTGTTGTTTTCATTTCCAAACACTTTACATTCTCACACTTGAGCTATCTATCCTATCCTATCTGTTAGGATCTTGTTTTGTGGGAAAAATTGGTTTGTGGTTGTTGATACTACCAAGAGTTGTAAACATACTGCGGAAATTACAGTTTTCCCTAACTGCAGAAGGAAGAGCTCGGACTCCCCCGTCACCACAGCGTTACGGGAAAGCCGCGCGAACCACTGGCAGCTTGAAGGGCAATATGTCAGAGACTCGCAATGCTGATGAATGCTCTGAGAACTCAGAACAGCCCCGCAGCTCGAAGTTCCCTAGCATTGAGGACATTGCGGATCTGGTTCAAAAGTGGCTCAATCAAGTGAGCCAACAATCTCCGAAATGAATAAAGCATAGCAGGTTGAGGCCCTTCGACTCACCGCTGTCGGAGGAAATCACCATGCTCTAATTCTCGAGGAAATTTCTGATGCCTTTCTTCGACTGTTACTCGGGAGCATTTGACCCCCTCTCCATCTCCGCCAATTCTAAGACAAAATGGCTGTCTACGCTCGTGATGACCTTCTCCTCTATCGAGCGTTCCTTTTCAGTTACAAAGGCGTCGCTTATCATTGGTTCTAATCACTCACGAAGAACTTGCTTCAGAGTTTCAATGATGCAACTGATGCCTGCTACATTCAGTTAGCTTCTTGGAGAGAGTTTTAGAGGAGCATCACCCATCGCCTCACAGTTAGGATGAAACCAGGGGAGAGCCTGCAAATCTACGTCAACTATTTTCAAAGTCAGATGGCTCTGGTATACAATTACAATGAAGACGTAGCCACTGATGCATTAATCAGTGGGTTGCAAGTCACCCACTCGTTCTACAAGCATCTGGTGAAGAACGTGAAAGTACACCTAGAGGGGGGTGAATAGGTGTACGGCTAATCTAATGAACTAAATGCGAAAATTAAAAACTAATTGCAACTACACTTAGTGCAACCAACGAGTGTAGCCGAAAACCCGGTGAAGGGCTCTGGACTAACTCCCCTTGATTCCTCTGAATAAGAGTTGAGGCGCTATAAGAAGCTCTCGTGGTTAAGCACAAGTGAGGCACACACAAACAAGCCAAGCATATAATATATGAATGAGCAATATGAATGATGCAAGGCACAAATATAAAGAGAGAGTTAAGAGTCAATGGATCAAACGCAAACAACAAGATGTGTTTCGAGGTTCGAGCACCCAGCTCTACGTCCCCGCCTTCACCGAGAAGGATTTCCAATCCACTAACTTGTCCACCTAGGACTCCCACACAGGGAACCTCCACTGAGGATTTGGGGCAATACAACCGGGAGTTCACAACTCCTCTCTCCAACCAATACAACCTCTCACAGAGGCAATGCACAACCAAACCAATCACCACTTCACACAAGAGGGGTAGGCACCTAGCCAAACAACCACAATCCACCTCTTCACCAAGAGGGATACAAATCCAAACTCCACCTCTCACTAGAGAGAGCAAACCACAATCTCAACCTCTACACTTGAGGGAGCTAACCACAACCCAAATCAACCTCTACCCAAGAGGGATAACACAAATGTAAGGGTATAACACTTGGTGGTATATCTCAACCACAAACACCTTCTTCTCCACAAAAACAAGGATCCTATAGAAAGGATAGAATGATAGCTCAAGTATGGAAAACCAAGAGTTTGGAAACAAAAACACAAAGAAAAGTATTTGGGAAAACAACTTGTATTTGATAGAAATGAAGACCTAAGTAAATATCCCAAATCCAAATTTTCTTTGATTTTTCCAAACCCTAAAAACAAATGAAGATGAAAACTTTAAAGCTCTAAAAACTCTTTTTAAAAACTTGTAATAAAACTCCAGAAGAATGTAAATTTTTGGCTCTTCAAAAACTTGGGGAAAAACACCTCAAATGGGATATAAATAGGCCTCCAACAAAAAACTAGCCGTTGGGCTGATTTTCAGCCTTGGCGGCTGGCGGTCGACCGGCCAATGGTCAAAAATTTGACCGTTGGAGCTTGCCGGTCGACCGCCCGGTCGACCGTGCCAATCCAGAGAGCAAATGCTCTCTGGGCGGTCGACCGCTCGATCGACCGTCCAAGCCTTACGGTCGACCGGTCGGGCGACCGCCCCCACCCGAGAGTAGGGTACTTGCAGTCGGTCGACCGTCCCAAGTGGCTGGCCAGCGTGCACGTTTTGTGCACGTCGGTCGACCAGTCCGGTCGACCGCCAGAGCCTGGCAGACAGCTTTTTGGGACAGAAAACTTAGGTTTTTAAAATCTTAAAAAATCCCATAAATTCTCTAAAAATCCTCAAAAATAGTTTTATCATAATAAATTGATATACAAACTTGTGTAAAAAATTTCAACACAAATTTCAAACTTTTTGAACCATTTTGTGTTATGAAAATTTTGCCGAAAACCAAAGTCCGTATTTTCCAAAACTTGAATTTTTCAAATGGAAATCCGATTTTTCCAAAACTCATTCAAATACAAAAACATGATACTTGAACACTTTGAAGCATGTTGTATATGGATATTATCCAATATACATGAAATAGATATATATCAATGTTTTTGACTTTAAATCCGAAAATATGTTTTGTTGAAACACAAAACCTAACTACATGAATAGGTATGTCAAACTAAGTTTATTTAAGACATGAAGCATACATGTATATAGAACATATCTAATATACATAAAACCATGTAAACTTGTTTTGAATCTATCTATTCATGAAAACCAAAATCGGTTAAACCAAAAACCGAAAACCAATAAACATGAAAACTAGAAACACGTGTGTGTGTTGTGAACTTGAGCATATCACACTATCTAGTCTTTACAAATGGATCTAAAACAAAAACTAAACTATGTACCGAGGTCTTCTTGACGAACTCCGTCTTCAAGTCGACTCGATCCAAACCGTGATCCACCTAGCATGACTCCAACGAGTGCTATATATGATCTTGATGCTCGGGCTCTTGAATCACCATGTGAAAGACTTCAAAACACTTTTGTTGAAGCTAATCACCTACTAATATCTTGGTTAGAGATCTAAAACTAGACATCACAATATTATTAGTAAACATAACTACATGAGTTAATCATCATCAAAACTAGAGTGGAAGGCCTCTGGGCCAACAATCTCCCCCTTTTGATGATGACAAAACTCATTGAGTTATATATGCATGGATTAAAGTTAAGCTTCAATGAAGCTCCCCCTTAACTCATGCATAGCAATAAACAATAAATATATGCAATGAAAGCTCATAAACATGTATACAAATACAAGGAGATAAACATGCCAACTCATCAAATACTTTTTCTCCTATTTGCAAAATAAAACATATATGCATAAACATAAATTCTACTCCAAAATATGCATATATATCAAATACTTCTCCAATACTTCTCCCCTTTTTGTCAATCATCAACAAAGGTGTTAAAGTAAAAAAACAAAATGTTCTCCCCTTTTTTTTTTGTCAAAAGCAAAAATCAACAAAGGGGTGACATTAAACAAATCAATAAAGGATATATGCGATATACATTCATGAAGAGGAAGACGCAAAGTTAACTTCCCTACATATATGCATTACATGAAGGAGGGATGACAAGCCCTAATTCACATAACGCATAATATGCAATGCATAAGAGGAGATGTGAAGCTCCCCCTACACACGTGTACCGCATAAAGAAGAGTTGTCAAGCTCCTCAATATAAGATACACTCAACATGAATCTATATGTAGAAGAGATGTTAAGCTCCCCTTGCATATAGGCAATACAAATCAAAACATTTTATGATACTAATTGTAAGAAAAAATATATCAATTGAAAGTGAACACATCAACAAACATTTTATGAAATGTCAATTGAAAGTAAATGAAGCATTGAAAACAAATCCTAAAGAAACCAATCAAATTTTGATACCAAAATGAAAGATATATATATAGATAATCTTGATTACCAATTCTTTCTTGATACCAATGAAAGTAAACAAATAAACATCTTGATACCAATTGTAAGTATTTTTCATTTTGAACATATGATACCAAATTAACATCAATATTCATTTTTCAATTATTTTTCATCAAAGTATGGGAGTGAAAATCAAAGGTAAACCAAATACCAATTGAAAGATGAAATACGAATTTTCTCCCCCTTTATGAAATACCAAATAAAAAGATGCATAAGCTTGTATAAATACCAATTGAAAATTAATCAATTGAAACATAATAGTCATTAAAAATCAAGCTTAGCATAATCAAAATTTGTGCTAAAAAATATAGAGATATAGTAAGCACAAATAAAACATATATGAGTATACAAAGGAATGTCGATATTGATACCAATTGAAAAGATCCAATGATACCAATTGAAAACACAATAAGATTAGGTGTATAACTCATATTACCTTCCACCCATTTCATGCACATGTTTAAAATGGATTTTCAATAAAGAACATACAAGGCATGGTTGCCCAACCAACCGCCTGTAAATGGTAGGGGTTTTCAAAAATAGGTTTGAAAATAGAGTGTGTTTGAAAAACTCTACCATATGAAGAATACGAACTAGTTATATGAAAAATTTGAAAACTAGTACGAAATCCTTCAAGAAAGGAATAAAACAAAAATATTTTTCATGAAACATGAAACTCACATGATAGCCAACACTCAAGGTCAATGAAGCATGAATATGACTCATGAAAACGATGCATGAATATGACTCATGAAAACAAAGCATGAGTAAACAAGAAAGGTGAGTGTTCAAATAAAATGTGAAGAACATAATCATGAAAGGTAGGCAATAAGCTCAATTGAAATTCCTTTAAACATGAAAACATGAAAATCGTCAAAACTAAATTTTTCATTAAAACAATTTATACTTCAAGGTATATGTATGTTTTGTACAAACTAAAGTATACATACATATCCAAAACATAACGAGTCCACAAAAGTATATGCATGAAGGCAAGTGGCTCAAAGGATGTATATGTATAGACAATAGTTTAGACAAAATAGACATATAAATGAAGTTAAACACATGATCATAAAACATGTCCAAGATGGGAAATACAAGTTAAAATGCATGAATCATCAAAACTAGGCTATACTAGTACATTTAACAAGCACAAATGAGCATTTTAAGCACAAATATATAGAAGTCTATTTGTGGCTCACTAGATGTACAAATATATATTCAAGTTTTAATGAAAACTAACATCCAAACATGTAATCAAATCATGAAGTATAAAATGAGACTTAAACCAACATGATAAACATAAATACGATGTAAATGCACATGCATTAGAACTATGATATACATAATAGCTAAACAATGGTGAGAACACAACATATGGGTCCATATAAACATGGGTGATCTCAAGTGCTATACATGCATGTCAATGATCTAATAATCATGGCATTTAACATACTAATTAAAACATGCTAAAACTCAATAATGTGAAAAGCATGTAAACATAAACGGGAGTTAGAGATCGATACCAAAACCGATGAAGGCACCTCTCTAGTTCTCCAAACTAAGGTGGTCCTCCCACCAAACTCCTCTTGAAAGCGATGCATCCAAATAGGTCTCCATTAGGCTCGGAACGCATCCGCCCCAAGGCACCATCACTCTCACGTCATGTGAGAGCCCACACCTACATCAAATACCATAGGGGTGGCTTTTGGTACCCACACTCTTTTGCGTCCATGGGGGTTAGCTCCTTTTCTAACCCAAACAAATTTAGTTGCTAAATTTACATCATGTATCTTATCATAGCAAAATTTAGCAAGGTGGCCCTTACGTCCACAATGTGTACAAGTGTACACATGAGCATACATTGTGTGATGGGTGTGACCGTGAGAAGCATGTGTATGCCGTGTATGGTGTGCATGCATAGAAGGAACTTGTTTCTTGCGAAACATAGATTCCAAACGTGTATGGTTCTTGGCACATTGGCTCAAAGTGGAGCCCAAACAATCCATATTCTTCTTTATCAAGTTTATATCATTTTCAATTAAAGAAGAAGAAGAGGGGCATGCAATAGATAAGCTAGGTGAAGCTACACTAGCATGGCAAACATGAGAGTTAATATCAATTTTTAAAGATTCATTTTTCTTTAAATAAACTTCTAAATCCTTTGAAATTGAAGTAATTTTTATTTTCAAAGAATCATTCTCTTTTTCAACAAAATCAAGTTTGAAGTTATAGCTTTATTTTTCTTTAAAACTTCATTACAATCATTTTTAGATTTCAAAAATTCATTTTCTTTTAGGGAAAGTTCAAGTTTAGACTTCAATGAATCCCTTTCATTTGAAATCTCCACTTTCTCTTGCAAAACCAAGTCTAGTTTTGAAAGCAAATCTTTATTTTCATTATTAAGTCCTGGACTTTTCTTTTTAAAAAGATTGTATTTTTCTAACAATTTTTCACAAACAATTGATAGTTCTTCATTCAAGGCATTTGCATCAATATAATCATCACAAGAAGAACTAGCATCATCACAATCTAATTGAGATTCCGAATATACCTCAAGGGAGTCATTCCCTTGGAACATATAGCATTGTTGCTCGGATTCTCCACTAGATTCATCCTCCATTTGGATTTGCAAATGAAGCTTGGAGGTGGTCAACGTGTTCCACACTGCAAAGGCGGAATCACAGTTAGAAACTAAGCACAAATATTCTTTGTTTAGCGTGCTTCTAAGTGCCTCAAGGGCTTGTGCATTGGCCTCTATATGCTTGCTATCACCAAGATAGGATTTCTTTGTAGCGGCAAGGAAAACATGCAAGCCTAGGGTTTTTAAATACATGGACATCCTAAATTTTCACATGTCAATGTTGGAGACATCAAACATGGGAGGTGACAAGCAATCCATGAGTGCGTGTAAACAATATACGTGCAAATGCAAATGATAGATTAGCTAACCAAGATCACACTCCTAGGTGGTTAAACCAAATATCAGGAGCGTAGGCTCTGATACCAATTGAAAGTACACCTAGAGGGGGGTGAATAGGTGTACGGCTAATCTAATGAACTAAATGCAGAAATTAAAAACTAATTGCAACTACACTTAGTGCAACCAACGAGTGTAGCCGAAATCCCGGTGAAGGGCTCTGGACTAACTCCTCTTGATTCCTCTGAATAAGAGTTGAGGCGCTATATGAAGCTCTCGTGGTTAAGCACAAGTGAGGCACACACAAACAAGCCAAGCATATAATATATGAATGAGCAATATGAATGATGCAAGACACAAATATAAAGAGAGAGAGTTAAGAGTCAATGGATCAAACGCAAACAACAAGATGTGTTTCGAGGTTCGAGCACCCAGCTCTACGTCCCCGCCTTCATCGTGAAGGATTTCCAATCCACTAACTTGTCCACCTAGGACTCCCACACAGGGAACCTCCACCGAGGATTTGGGGCAATACAACCGGGAGTTCACAACTCCTCTCTCTAACCAATACAACCTCTCACAGAGGCAATGCACAACCAAACCAATCACCACCTCACACAAGAGGGGTAGGCACCTAGCCAAATAACCACAATCCACCTCTTCACCAAGAGGGATACAAATCCAAACTCCACCTCTCACTAGAGGGAGCAAACCACAATCTCAACCTCTACACTTGAGGGAGCTAACCACAACCCAAATCAACCTCTACCCAAGAGGGATATCACAAATGAAAGGGTATAACACTTGGTGGTATATCTCAACCACAAACACCTTCTTCTCCACAAAAAGAAGGATCCTATAGAAAGGATAGAATGATAGCTCAAGTGTGGAAAACCAAGAGTTTGGAAACAAAAACACAAAGAAAAGTATTTGAGAAAACAACTTGTATTTGATAGAAATGAAGAACTAAGCAAATATCCCAAATCCAAATTTTCTTTGATTTTTTCAAACCCTAAAAATAAATGAAGATGAAAACTTTGAAGCTCTAAAAACTCTTTTTAAAAACTTGTAATAAAACTCCAGAAGAATGTAAATTTTTGGCTCTTCAAAAACTTGGGGAAAAACACCTCAAATGGGATATAAATAGGCCTCCAACAAAAACTAGCCGTTGGGCTGATTTTCAGCCTTGGCGGCTGGCGGTCGACCGGCCCGGTCGACCGCCAACGGTCAAAAATTTGACCGTTGGAGCTTGCCGGTCGACCGTGCCAATCCAGAGAGCAAATGCTCTCTGGTCGGTCGACCGCTCGGTTGACCGTCCAAGCCTTACGGTCGACGGCCCAAGTGGTTGGCCAGCGTGCACATTTTGTGCACGTCGGTCGACCGGTCCGGTCGACCGCCAGAGCCTGGCAGGCAGCTTTTTGGGACAGAAAACTTAGGTTTTTAAAATCTTAAAAAATCCCATAAATTCTCTAAAAATCCACAAAAATAGTTTTATCATAATACATTGATATACAAACTTGTGTAAAAAATTTCAACACAAATTTCAAACTTTTTGAACCATTTTTGTGTTATGGAAATTTCGCTGAAAACCAAAGTCCGTATTTTCCAAAATTTGGATTTTTCAAATGGAAATCCGATTTTTCCAAAACTCATTCAAATACAAAAACATGATACTTGAACACTTTGAAGCATGTTGTATATGGATATTATCCAATATACATGAAATAGATATATATCAATGTTTTTGACTTTAAATCTGAAAATATGTTTTGTTGAAACACAAAACCTAACTACATGAATAGGTATGTCAAACTAAGTTTATTTAAGACATGAAGCATACTGATTGAGGTAAACCTGCACAAAAATACGGAATTTCAGATCTAATAATAAACTTGTGCAAGTGCTCAATTCTTCCGCTATAGCAAGTGGCTATGCGGGTCGTGATCCACAAGGAGGGTTTGCGATGGAAGCTTTACGGTTCTTTATTGAAATCGTTAAGAAAACAAGCGAAAGTTCTTCTCTGTTTTTAAGTTAAGAAAAGAAAAAGAAGTAATAGTTAAAGTTAAGAAGAAAGTGAGAGATGAAGAAGGTGGAAAAATCAGAAAACGATGAAAAAGAGACTATGTACAATGAAGTGGAGAAGAAAAATGATTTGGAAGAGATGGTGAAAGTGATTTAATTTACAGAAATGAAAGAAAAGAAATAAAAACTTACCTTCTTTTCACCAAAAGCTTACCTTGAGTTCTTAGCTATGATGTTACCTTGAATTGGAGGCATTCAGCGCATAGCCCATAAGAGTAGATTTTCGGTCTCTTCCACATTACATCATCAAGATACGCAAGCATGAAATGATACAGAGAGACTCACAATTCCATCGTCATGAGCTATCGGTGGCACTCGCAAAGGCAAGGCTCTTTCGATGCTTTAGACTCACTTGGAAGACAGTTGTACCAAAAAGAAAAGTAAAGTAGAAAAGAAGAAGAAGACTAAAAGAAACTACATACAAAGAGAAAAAATCGATTCGATCTCATAACAATCAAAGAAAAGAAATTCATCTTACACCGGTGTCACTCCAGCTCTAGCTTCATTCTTGTTCTTCGATGAAAGTCTGATCTCCTCTTATTTACATAAATCAAAATTACAATTACAATAAAAAAGAAAAACAAAGACCTAAACTAAGAAATGGCAAAACTAGTCTAAAATCCTAATCTGCATGGTCGTCCCTTTTGCCTTTGAGTGAAGGTATTTATAGGAGAAATGGAGAGGGTAGAGGAGTGTGAAGATAAGTAAATCTAGCAATTTTTGAACACCCCTTATCTTCAAACTTGATTTGAGGTGGATATTCAGTTCTGATCTGCAGTTTGTTGGCATGTTGATTGCTGAATATCACATATCAAATGACAGAATTAGAAATAATGATCAACATAAGAGTTGTAGCTCTGTCAGTCTGCTTTTTGGATCATCTTGAATCATCAGAATTGAGATTCTGTAGCAAAAATTATGATTCGAATACTAAAATGTATCCAGTCAGAATCTGAATCAAACTTGCTTCAACCAATCGATTCTGAGAGGATTCTTCTCAACCAGTTTTCAACCTCTTGATTTTGCCCTGATTCATTGAGTTTAAATTAATTCTGATTTAATTCAGAATTTGGTGGGCTTTGGGCTCATTTCTCTTCATCTCCTTAAAGAATGGGCCTGCAAATAAATTAAGCAATTAATTAAGACAATGCAAAGTTTTATTCTAAAATAGGTATGGAAATATGATATTAAATATGCAACATTAGCGACCAATCACATACATGTATATAGAACATATCTAATATACATAAAATCATGTAAACTTGTTTTGAATCTATCTATTCATGAAAACCAAAATCGGTTAAACCAAAAATCGAAAACCAATAAACATGAAAACTAGAAACACGTGTGTGTGTTGTGAACCTGAGCATATCACACTATCTAGTCTTTACAAATGGATCTAAAACAAAAACTAAACTATGTACCGAGGTCTTCTTGACGAACTCTGTCTTCAAGTCGACTCGATCCAAACCGTGATCCACCTAGCATGACTCCAACGAGTGCTATATATGATCTTGATGCTCGGGCTCTTGAATCACCATGTGAAAGGCTTCAAAACACCTTTGTTGAAGCTAATCACGTACTAATATCTTGGTTAGAGATCTGAAACTAGACATCACAAGATTATTAGTAAACATAACTACATGAGTTAATCATCATCAAAACTAGAGTGGAAGGCCTCTGGGCCAACATAACGAAAGAAGAGGGATATTCTAGTCCTGACGCAAAAATACATGCAGAATAAAGAGGTGACTCGGGGTGGGCTAGAAGCCAAAGCAGCAGTTCCCCTCGAGGAGGAATCCAAATCACAACTCAACTGTTGTCCATAAACCACCCGACATACGCACGAGTCGAACAAGAACGACGCTGCAGACTCTGACTGATTGCATCTCAATTTTGCATTATTATTATCATATTTGCACATCTATCCTTGATTATCTTTTATTTAATTTTGTTATTTAACCCTCTTTTTGTTTATGGTGTGTGGTTATTTAAAAAGAAAGATAAGAGTGAAAGAAGCTTCCATTTCATCCATTTATCTACTTATCATATCTAAATTTAAATTTCAAGTTAGAATTAATTTGAAATAAAGATGATGAGAAGGATGAAAGATGATAATCTCAATCCTAACTGGAGATAAAGGAGAAATTCAATTCAAAATCAGGTTGCTTGATCTTCAAGTCAAAGATAAAGGGGGATAATTTAAACTCAAACTCGGATTTATAGATAACTTGTTTCCTAAGTTATATAGGAAAGCAGATTGTTTTAAATTCTGGAGTTCAAATGAAGATTTTAAGGATATATTATCAGATGGACGGACCAGATGAAGCCACGCACCAAAACAGAGTCCCGGACTCCCTCATATTGCTGCGAAAATTCAACAAAAAAGCCGCGTTTTCGCGGCTTTCTTCTGGCGGTTGGCTTAGCGGTTTTGTGTGAGAGTTCGACTGGGATTCTACTTCTTTATTTTCCATATAAATAGCACCCCAGAGGCAGAGCAGAGGGTATCTCATGATCCAATCTCAGATCTAATCTTGGAATCTAACTTAAGATTTCTCTTAAGTCTCTTCTCTAAATTTCTAGTGTAATTTTTTGCTTTAGTTTGAGAGAGATTTATAAAGAAGGAAGGAGCGATTGTACTTTAATGGTGACAGCTCAATAAACAAGGTTCTTTTATTTTTCTTTTCAAGTTCTTTTCATTGTTTAATTGCTTTCTTTACTTGCTTTCTTTATTTTGCTATCTTTACATGCTTTCTTAGTTTAGTTTAGATCATGCCTAACTAATAGTTTTCATGGTTTACTAGTCTCTTCTACCACTACTTCTAATTTTAGGTTAGAATAAACCGATTGAGTCTTATGCATGCTTAAACCCAAGAAATAGCTAATACTCTTGAAGACACATGACGATAGTTAAATCTATTATTTGCTAATACTTCCCAATAGTTTTGCTTTAGTCTTGATAGTTTAATATTGGTTATTCTTCTTATTCTATGCTTAGAAAACTTTGATAGTTTAATGTTTTGTCTCGGTTAGTGATTATTTCAAATAGAGTTTCATCTTATGTATCTTACTTGAATTGAATGCAACTCTAAGGTATAGTTTTTATAATTCAAAGTGAAGTTTAATCTAGCATAGGTTAGTAAGTTAGTGGTGGCAGATGATTAGTAATCCATCTTTTTTCTTTCTAAAATCAAACCCTAATTCGACTCTATGTTATTCTTTTTATCTCTTTAACTTGACTTAGATCTCTAATTTTTTATTTTTGACAAAGAAGAACACATTAAACCTATTTAGTAAAACATACCGAAAAGCTTTTATCACATTCCTCCTTATGGATTTGACCCGCATAGCCCTTTCTACCATGGATATATTGCTAAAGACAGAGACACGCCTTCATCCAGATAACTTTCTTCCAACTCTTAACTTTATCTCTATTTTTCGGCAATCAAATTTTGGCGCCGTTGTCAGGAAAGGAACGATATTGTTTTTAATTACTAATTGGTTAATTTTTCTTCTCTATTTTTGTGTGTGGGGATAGACTATAGGAATTTGAGAACTACAGAACATAAGAAGAAGCCTTGTGACTTTGCACAAGAAAGAAGAGCAAGAGACTCCACAAGTAAGCCGCGCAAACGTAACCATAGCTGCATTTTCGCGGCTTCGTGGGTGAATCAGTCGCCCTGCTTTTTGGCAGGGTGATTTACTTGAACAGGTAAGTCTTCTACAGCTTGTAGTTTTTCTATTTAACCTAACCTGTGCACTGTTTTTAAATTCAACAATAACTCGTGTTTTTAATTGTTTAAAACACGGTTAGACGTTGCATCTTAGGGCATTCGTCTAATTTTGTTTCAATTTAAATTACTATTGAAGAGTGCTGGAGATAAGATACAATTGCATTGCATCTAGATTAAGAAACACTTTTGGGTGATTTACAATTGCTTTGAGTGTTAATTATCTATTTATTTTCACACTTGCACTAATACATCTTAAGGGCAAACCTCATAACAAGATAAGGTGGGAAAGTTATGACCCCCTTAGCCCATAAATCATTTCCTCACTCACTAACCCAATTCTAATTAAAATCTTATAGACGTTGGCTCTAGGGAAATCTCAGACTCAATAGGTGATTGACTAAAGGGGAAGTTGTTAGAATTTGACTCTTGCCAAATCGGTGTTTAAGATAGGAGATTGAGAGGCAAAACCTTGAAGGTTGGTGGTTTGACTTAATTAGGCCCGTTCTATACAGATACCTTCCACCAATCTTGCCACCTACCTGGCTGATTAACTTGTGGTCAGATTCTGCAATATACCCTCAATGGACAGTCAACCAGTTAGGAGTCGTCTAGGTCTAAGGTTATCCTAACATAAGCTGATTTTTTTCCTTTTCTTTTCTTTTGGCTATTTGTTTTGATATTACTTGTATGATATGGATTATAATTATAATTTCTCCAATGCATATAGTAATTCATATTTTACTCTGACATCTTTTAACTTGGATTACACTAAACCGGCATGGTATAAGTTTAACCAACCAATTATGTCGAATTGGTCTTATCCGAATCAACATATGCCCCAACCCCGATATTACCAACAAAATTGGAATAATCATCATCTCCACTCTTTGCCGAGTAAATGGGGATATAATGCCCCCGAACCAAATTATCAACCACCTTTCCAACAATCATCTTCATATACCCATTTTCCTTAACAACCAACAGAAGAACAAATTTTAGAAGAGCTCGAGCGACGAATTAAAAAGCTAGAAGACACATGACCAAGGAGAACATACCAAACTCAAGATCCTTGCTCTAGTCTCCAAGCTCCGCCACAACAAGAAGAACATACCTAACTTAGAAAAGAGTATGGAGTGCATGATTCAATTCCAAAGTGATCCATTTGATATAATAGAAGCAAGACTTAGTCGATTGGAAAACATGCGTAGGAATGAGAAAACTCCCCCTACCCTATCTTTGACTATTCTCGACACTTCTATCCATATTAATGAAAACCAAGGGTCATGGTATCTTGAAGACTTTGACTAAGATTTAATTTCACCATAAAACTTTGAACTTAACCGATACCAATCCATTGACAAATTGGTAAGTTTTTATTTAAATGAAATTGAATTTGAAGAAAAATGTGACACCGATTCTCAAAGTTGTGATTCAGTTTCACTTTTTGAATCTATGTTGACTCTGGTATCTTCAACCTATTTAGATCCAATTCCCGAGCCAACACTGATTCATGTTCCTATAGATTTTGAATATGAACCACTTATTTTGGATAGTCACATTCTATTATTAGGAAATGAATGTGAATGCCAATTCTTTGATTTGGACCAAACTCTTGGACCGAATCTGACTCTTGGACCTAAACTTGATTTTCCTGAGTCAGTATTGGTTTCAGAACCGACAACTCTTGAGCCTAAATCAACTATTCCTTCTAATCACATTCCATTGTTGGACTTAGGTGTAAATAATCAAGACTCTGAGATGATAATTCAAGATTGGTCAAATAACGGAGATGATTGTCTGTTAGGAATTTCCATGCTCCTAGTCATAATAGGGATAATAAAACTTTAAATGAGAAAGAGGTCATCGAAGGTGGGTCTTTGATGATCCACAAGATTTAGATTGGGTAGCAACGCTTGGCCCACCGGAACCACCACCGGAACCACCACCTTGAGGTAACATTTTGCCTTCCTTTTTTTTTTCATGCATTCTTACATTTCATCATACATTAAGGACTATGCATGAGATAGGTGTGGGGGGAGGGTTTACTAACATAGGGGAGTTTACTAACAAATTTTTCTTTTTAAAAAAACTTTTTGAAAAAAAACAATATTTTGATTTATTTTTGTAAGCAACTAAGTTAATTTTAAGGAATAGAAAAATCATAATTAGGATTTCTTAATACTTGATCAAAATAAGATTATTTGTTTGACTTTCAGGATTAGGAGAAAAATTATGAAAAGTAATTTAATCTTGATTTTTTACTTTAATGAAATATGCATTCTTCATACACTTACACACTTGGGATTCAAAATAAATACTCTTGTGCCTTAAAAAAATATATATATGACAAATAAACAAATCTAATTATTGACTAGCTAGGTGCTTTGGCCTAAAAAATCTTGGTATTTACGCAAAAGGTTTTTAGGTAAGTTCGAGAAAAAAATTATATATAAATATAATATATGTATTAGCACATCTAATAATCAATTAGTTAGGTATTAGGGCCTCAAGAAGCTTTGCTATTTACACAAAAGAAAATTAGATGAGATATACATATTAAAAAAAAGGAAGTGCTTAAAGGGCAATGAAGTGGTAATACTTCGAATCTTCTTTCAAAAAATATTAATATAAGGCATAAGAGTTGGAGTTGAAGAATCTCGAGTCAAAATAATGATTATAAAGGTGCATATGACTTAGGGTAATATAATAGACTAAATGAGAAATTCAGTTTTAATCCTTACCTAGATTGATTACAAATTTTCAAATAGAGACTAAGTATAGGAATGAATAATTTGGTGATCCTAAGACTTATAGATTACTTGATTTTTATAAAAATACTTCAAATATTTTCTCAATTTCAAAAATGAGTTTTAAAAATACTAACACTTTATTTTTCTCTCATTTACAAATTTTGTGGTGTAATTCACTGAAAACCCTCACGAGACAAAACTCGTCCTCTAGAGAAACTTAGAGGTTTAACGGCTTGTTGCACATGCTTAGTGCAACTGTGATTCCTATGAAAGTGAGTTAGGTTAGATTAGTTTCCTTTTGTTTTGCTCGAGGACGATCAAAAGATAGATGTGGGAGCATGATTGTATCTCAATTTTGCATTATTATCATCACATTTACACATTTATTCTTGATTATCCTTTATTTAATTTTTCTATTTAACCCTCTTTTTGTTTATGGTGTGTAGTTATTTAAAAAGGAAGATAAGAGTAGAAGAAGCTTCTATTTCATCCATTTATCCACTTGCCCTATCTAAATTTGAATTTCAAATTAAAATTAATTTGAAATAAAGATGAAGAGAAGGATGGAAGAAGATAATCTCAATCCTAATTGGAGATAAAGGAGAATTTCAATTCAAAATCAGGTTGCTTGATCTCCAAGTCAAAGATAAAGGGGGAGAATTTAAATTCAAACTTGGATTTATAGATAATTTGTTTCCTAAGTTATATAGGAAAGCAGATTGTTTTAAATTTCAGAGTTCAAATGAAGATTCTAAGAATATATTATCAGATGGACGGACCAAATGAAGCCATGCACTAAACCAGAGTCCCAGATTCCCCTATATTGCCGCAAAAATGCGGCAAAAAAGTTACGTTTTCGCGGCTTTCTTCTGGCAGTTGGCTTAGCAGTTTAGAGTGAGAGTTCGACTGAGATTCTACTTCCTATTTTTTTCCTATAATTAGCACCCTAGAGGTAGAGCAGAGTGTATCCCATAATTCAATCTCAGATCTTATCTGGGGATCTAACTTAATATTTCCCTTTAGTCTCTTCTCTAAATTTCGATTGTAATTTTTTATTTTAGTTTGAGAGAAAGATTTGTAAAGAAGGAAGGAGTGGTTGTACTTTGATGGTGACAACTCAATAAACAAGATCCTATTATTCTTCTTTTCAAGTTCTTTTCATTGTTTAATTGCTTTCTTTACTTGCTTTCTTTATTTTGCTTTCTTTACATGCTTTCTTAGTTTAGTTTAGATCATAAGTTTTCATAGTTTACTAGTCTCTTCCACCACTACTTCTAATTCTAGGTTAGAAGAAATCGATTGAGTCTTATGCATCCTTAAACCCTAAAAATAGTTAATACTCTTTAAGACACAAGACGATAGTTAAATCTATTATTTGCTAATACTTTCCAATAGTTTTTCTTATTCTATACTTAGATAGCCTTAATAGTTTAATTATGGTTATTCTTCTTATTCTATGCTTGAGAACCTTTGATAGTTTAATATTAGGTCTTGGTTAATAATTATTTCGAATAGGATTTCTCCATCTTATATATCTTACTTGAATTGAATGCAACTCTAAGATATAATTTTTATGATTCAAAGTGAAGTTTAATCTAGCAATAGTTAGTAAGTTAGTGGTGGTAGATGATTAGTAATCCATCTTCCTTCTTTCTAAATCAAAACCCTAATCCACCTCTATTTTATTCTTTTTATCTCTTTGACTTAACTTAGATTTCTTACTTTTTATTTTTGACAAAGAAAAACACTTAACCTATATAGTAAAACATACCGAAAAGCTTCTATCGCATTCCTCCCTGTGGATTCGACCCGCTTAGCCCTTATTATCGCGGACATATTGCGAAAGACAAAGACACGCCTTCATCAAGATAACATCTTTCTAACTCTTAACTTTTATCTTGTTTTTCGGCAATCAAATTTTGGCACCATTGCTGGGGAGGCAACGATATTGTTTTTAATTACTAATTGGTTAATTTTTCTTCTCTGTTTTTATTTGCATGGATAGATTACACAAATTTGGGAACTGCAAAACATCAGAAGAAGCCTTGTGACTCTGCACAAGAAATCGAAGCAAGAGACTCCACAAGTTAGCCGTGGAAACGGGCTATTCAGTCACCCTGCTTTTTTGCAAGGTGATTGACTTGAACAAGTAAGTCTTTTGCAGCTTATAGTTTTTCTGTTTAACCTAATTTGTATACAGTTTTTAAATTCAACTGTAACTCATGCTTTTAATTGTTTAAAACACGGTTAGACATTGCATTCTGGGGCATTCATTTAATTCTGTTTCAATATAAATTTCTGTTGAAGAGTGCTGAAAATAAGGTACGTTTGCATTGCATCCAGATTAAGAAACACTTTTGGGTGATTTGCGCACTTGCACTAATGCATCTTTAGGGCAAATCCCATAACAAAATAAGGTGGGAAAGTTATGACCCTCCCTTATTCCACAAACTATATCCTCACTCACTAACTCAATCCTAATTAAAATCTGATAGATATTGGCCATAGGGACATCTCGGACTCAATAGGTGATTGACCAAAAGGGAAGTTGTTAGAATTTGACTCTTTCCAAATCGGTGTCTAAGGTAGGGGATTAAGAGGCGAAACCTCGAAAGTTGGTGGTTTGGCTTAATTAGGCCTGTCCTAGACGGATACCTCCCACCAATCTTGCCACCTACCTGGCCGATTAATTTGTGGTCAGATTCTGTAATATACCCCCCATGGACAGTCTAATCAGTTAGGAGTCATCTAGGTGTAAGGCTTATCCTAACATAAGCTGATTTTTTTTTCTTTTCTTTTCTTTTCTTTTGGTTGTTTGTTTTGACATTCCTTGTGTGATATGGATTATAATTATAATTTTTTCAATGCATATAGTAATTCATATTATACTCTGACCTCTTTGACTCGGATTACGCCAACCCGACATGGTATAAGTTTAACCAACCTACTCTAACCAACTAATTATGTCGAATTGGTCTTATCCGAATCAACATATTCCCCAACCCCGATATTATCAACAAAATTGGAATAATTATCTTCTCCACTTTCCACCGAGTAAATGAGATACAACACCCCTGAGTCAAATTGTCAACAACCTTTCCAACAACCATCTTCATATACCCATTTTCCTTAACAACCAACAGAAGAACAAATTTTACAAGAGCCCAAGCAACGAATTAAAAAGCTAGAAGACGCATGAGCAAGAAGAACATACCAAACTCAAGATCCTTGCTCTACTTTTCAAACCCCTCCATAACAAGAAGAACATACTAACTTAGAAAAGTGTATGGAGTTCATGATTCAATTCCAAAGTGATCTATTCGATATGATAGAAGAAAGACTTAGTCGATTGGAAAACATGCGTAGGAATGAGGGAACTCTCCCTACTCAATCGTTGACTATGCTCGACACTTCTAATCATATTGATGAAAATAAAAAATCATGGTATCTTGAAGACTTTGACCAAGATTCAATTTCACCACATGACGATAGTTAAATCTATTATTTGCTAATACTTCTCAATAGTTTTTCTTATTCTATGCTTACATACCCTTGATAGTTTAATGTTATTTATTCTTCTTATTTTATGCTTAAAAACTTTGATAGTTTAATGTTAGGTCTTGGTTAGTGATTATTTCAAATAGGGTTTCTCCATCTTATATATCTTACTTGAATTGAATGCAACTCTAAGATATAATTTTAATGATTCAAAGTGAAGTTTAATCTAACATAAGTTAGCGGTGGTAGATGATTAGTAATCCATCTTTTTTCTTTCTAAACTTAAAACTTTAATCCAACTCTATTTTATTCTTTTTCTCTCTTTGACTTAACTTAGATTTCTAACTTTTTATTTTTGATAAAGAAGTACAATTAACCTATTTAGTAAAACATACCGAAAAGCTTCTATCGCATTCCTCCCTATTGATTCGACCCGCGTAGCCCTTGCTACCGCAAATATATTGCGAAAAACAGAGACACACCTTCATCCAGATAACATCCTTCTAACTCTTAACTTTATCTCTATTTTTCGGTAACCACCGATCATATTCCATTTAGGATTCCCGTCGATCATGTATTTAATGCTATCAAAGACCAAGCTTGGGTCAGGCACGCTAGTTAACAGCTCTCGCAATGTAACGTCCCGGCCCTGCGGGTATGGGGACACTACTGAGATGTACATACGTAGGATGAAAATACCCTCACATATGTACACTAAGCATCAATATGGACAAGAATCAGAGTACGAAAATACAGTGGTAATATATATTCCAATAAAATAGTACAAGTACACAGTTATCATAGAGCGTGATCTAATATTACATGAATATTACATCATTAAATGGTGCAACAGTATGATTTACAAAGTGATTTACAAGGTACAAAAAATGCTCATGAGCTGAAAGAAGGAATCACGAAAGCCGTGATCGAGCCAAACCTGCAGAGAAAAATACAAAGTTTAGGAACAGTGCAAGGTCCTTAATGCTATCGTACAACCTAGGGCTAACAGGTCGTGATTCACAGGAAAGGACAGCGATGAAAATGTTGTGTAAGTCTTCTTCCTAAGTTACTACACCGGTTATAGATCTTTTTTGTTTTAAAAGAAAGGAAAAGGAAACATTAAATTAAATTAGAAGAAAAGTGAAAGGTAGAAGAAGAAGATGATGTTGGTATTTTGATTACTAAGTTAAAAAGAAAGAAAATAAACAAGAAAAGAAAGAACATACCTTGGAGTAATTAAAGGAAAAGAAGGGATCAATTAAGTTAAGTAATGATGAAAAGAAGTGAAATAGTTCCATTGGTTGTCACTCTCAATATAAACTATCTTTAAGAAAGATTATATCTAGTATCACTCTAAAGCTAATTCTTCCTCTCCTTTTTGTCATGAAATTCTCCCTAATCCAAGCTATAAAAAAGGCATGATTAAAAAAAAGGCATAAAAAAGAAGATGAAAGTAAATAAAACAATTAAAGCAAGTAAAAGTAAAAAGAGGTAAATTGAAAAGAATAGAAGAACCTTTATTGAGTTATCTCCATCAATTACAAGCACTCCGTCTTTTCTTTACAATTCTTTCTCTCAAATTGAAAACTACAATGAAAATTTGGAAAAGAAAAATCCTAACTCTAAAACTTTCTGCGGAGTTGTGCTATGAAGTCATTCCCTCTGCCTTCGAGGTATGCATGTATTTATAGGAGAAAAAGCCCAAGGATAGACATACAAAGACAGGGGAGCTGGCGCTCCCCTAGATTCAAAACCAGGTTTGTGAAAATGCTGCTTTTGTCGTGTTTTCGCGGCAACATCCTGCCCCTAGGGCTGGGGTCAAGGAGCCATTAGTCCATTTATTCGTCCTCTATCTTTATCTTCTTAGATTTTGCATATCTAATTTAGATTTGATGATCTATCCCTTTATCCTCAGCAAAAACGATAGGGTTTTCAAACAATTCATTTTTTCCTTAAAATTTGATGATATTATCTTATCTGATATATCTAATTTTCAGATAAGATAGCTTCTAGAACCTTTGGATTTAAATCAATCCCTTTCTTTTGAACGTTTGAGATTTAATTAGATAAATCTGTCATTCTCTCTTTTCTTCCTTAATTATCCTGCACGCCACTGGACATGAAAATACATCAAATAACAACGTTTTATTATAAAAATAAATGCAAAAATGTGACACATGTGATATTAAATATGCAATGTACATGTATGATCACACCTCCACACTTATCTTTTGCTCATCCTCGAGCAAAATAAAAAAATGGAACCAACCTAACCTAACTCACTTTCGTAGGAATCACGGTTGCGCTTAGTACGTGCAACAAGCCGTTAAACCTCCAAGTTATCCCTAAAGGATGAGTTTTGTCTCGTGAGAGTTTTCAGTAGATTACACCTACAAAATCCATAAAGAAAGAAAAATAAAGCGTTAGTATTTTTGAAAATACAATTTTGAAATAGAAAGAAAATATTTGAAGTATATTTGGAAGGATTAAGCAATCTATAAGTCATAAGAATACCAAATTATTCATTCCTAAACATAGTCGATATTCAAAAATTTGTTATCAATCATGATAAGGAGTCAAACTGTATTTCTTATCTAATCTATTATTTTACTCTAAGTCATATGCACCTTTGTGATAGTGAAATTTTAACTCGGGATTCTTTAACTCTAACTCTTATGCCTTATTTTTCATATTTTTTGTGGTATTATCTTTTATTTCTATTAGGCTTTCTAATCTGCCCATGTAATGACGAGCCTTTAGTCGGTGATTCCCAAACAGACTGGTCTTAGTCCACCGAGTGAGAAAACACCCCAATGACTTGAGGACTCGAGCAAATAAGACCACAAAACTAAGGATTCTATTTATTATATGGACTACTTTTAGGCGTGAATACTCATGCTGTATGAAGCACAAATTCTCAGCTTAATCAGAGGATTTTTGATCTATATATATATTTTTTCTTTTCCTTTTTCATAAGAATCTTTATTTTGGAACCCTAAGTGTGTACGTGTATAAAGTATGCATATTTCATCAAGGTAAAAATCAATACTAAATTACTTTTTCAATTTTTCTTCCTAACCCTAGAATTCAAACAAATAATCTTATTTTGATCAAGTTTAAGAAATCCTAATTATGATTCTCCTATTCCTTAAAATTAACTTAATTTCTTATAAAAAAATAGGTCAAAATATTGTATCTCTTTTGAAAAAATTTTGTTATTATTATTTTTCATATAAAAAAAATCTAAACCTATGTTATGTTAGAACCCTCCCCTACACCTATCTCATGCATTGTCCTTAATATATGAATAAATACATAAATACATGAAAAAGAAGAAAGGGAAAGAAAATGTTACCTCAAGGTGGAGGTTCCGGTGGTGGTCAGATTGGGCCAAGCGTTGCTATTAAATCAAGATAATGTGGTGGTTCACGAAACCCACCTTTATTGACATGTTTCTATTTACATATTTACAATCCCCAATATGAATAGGATCATGAAAGATTTTATCATGAAAATTGTTCCCTTTACTTTTTAATCTTGAAAAATCATCACTGAGTCATTATGATCAATACCTATATCCAGTAAAAGAATGTGACTTAGTGGAATGGTTGACTTGGATTCAAGAGTGATAGGTTCAGGAACCATTACTAACTCAAAAAATTCAATTTTGGGTTTGAGAGTAAGTTTTGGTTCAAGAGTTGAGTCCAAGTCAAAGAACTTAATTTCACATTCTTTTCCCATCAATGAAATGTGACTATCTAAAAGAGGTGGTTCAATTTCAAAATCTATGGATACATGAATCAATGTTGGCTCAGGAAATGGGTCCAACTTGGGTAAGGATACCGGAGTTAACATAGATTCAAAAATTAGAATTGAATCACAAACTTGTGGGTCGGGATCACATTCATGTTCAAATTTAATTTCATTGAAATGAAAACTTGCTAATTTGTCAAAGGGTTGGTGTTGGTCAAGTTCAAGATTTTGTGGTGAAATTGAATCTTGGTCAAAGTCTTCAAGATACCATGATTCTTGATTTTCATCAATATGGCTAGAAGTGTCGGGAATAGTCAAAGATTGGGTAGGGAGAGTTTTCTCATTCCTAAGCATGTTTTTTAATCAACTAAATCTTGCTTCTATCATATCGAAAGGATCGCTTTGAAATTGATCTTCATTAATATAGTTAGAAGTGTCGGGAATGGTCAAAAATTGGGTGGAGAGTTTTCTCATTCATACACATATTTTCTAATCGACTAAGTGTTGCTTCTATCATATTGAAAGGATCGCTTTGGAATTGAATCATGGATTCCATACTCTTTTCTAAGTCGGTATGTTCTTCTTGTTGTGGTTTGACTTGAAAAATGGAGTAAGGATCTTGGACTTAGGAATTTAAGTTCGTCAAGATTTGGAGTTATCGTGTGGACTCAAGAAAGGCTTCAAAACTCTTTTCTAAAGAAGATTTCTCTTCTATAGGCTGATCTTGATATTGAGTATACAAAGATGAATGTTGGTCAGGTTGTTGATAGTATGATTCGGGGTAGTTGTATCTCCTGACTCGGTGAAGAGTGGTGATGATCATACCAATCTTGTTCATAATACCAGGGTTAGGGCATATCTAATTCAGATAGGACTAATCTAGCATACTTGGAAGGTTAAAGTTATAAAATGCCGGGTTGGTAATATCTGAATCAAAAGAGGTCGGTGTGAAGTATGTCACTATATGCTTTGGAATAATTGTAATTGTAATCCATATCACAAAACTATCAAAAACAAAAATAAAAAAACAAACAATTAAACAAAGAAAAATCTAGCCTAAGTTAGGGTAGACCTTAGATCAAGACGACTTCTAACTGGTTAGACTGTCCACGGGGGTATACTGCAGAATCAGACCACAAGTTAATCGGCCAGGTAGGGGCAAGACCAGTGAGATATATCCGTGCTTAAGCAACAGGGCTAATTATACCAAACCACTGTTCTTCGAGGTTTCGCCTCTCAATCCCCGACCTTTGACACTGATTTTGCAAAAGTCAAATTCTAATCAACTTTCTCCTTAGGTCAGTCTCCGATGTCCCTAGATGTCTACTCAATTTTAAGTTAGGTTGGGTTAGTGAGTGAAGAGATAGTTTTTAGCCTAAGAAAGGGTAATGACTTTCCCCACCTTATCTTATTCACAGGACAAGCACTTAATTCATTTTAGTGCGTGTGTGCAAGTATGTAGCAAAAATAACACCCCATCAATAACATACAAGTGTGTTCCTAAGCTATATGCAATGCAGACATACTTTGGCTCTAGCATTCTTCAACAGTAATTTAATGTAACAAATTAAACAAATGCCTAGAATGCAATGTCTAAATGTTTTTTATCATTAACAAATAAGTATATTGCTGTTGAGTTTAGAACAGTGTGCAAAATATATTAAACAGGAAAACTATAAGCTGAAGTAGTTAAATCCCTGAATTTCAAGCAACCAACAAGAAACTACAGTTAGTAGTTCACCATAGTTGTGGGTTCTGATGCTCTACCTTCTTGGACAGAGGCGCAGAGTAGCAATATGTCCACTGCAGCTCCCAGTTATCAAATATTAGCTCCTTCACATAAAAATAGAGAAGAAAAAGTTAAACCGTTTAAAGTAAATTAAAAAGAAGAAAAACTTACCATCCCTCCCCGACAACGATGCCAAAATTTGATCGAACCAAACCTGCACAGAAAAATATAGAATTTAAGAACAGTGCTAGGTCCTCAATACTACCGTGTAGCCTAGGACTAACGGGTCATGATCCACAAGGAGGGACATCGATTGAAGCATTGTGTAAGTCTTCTTCCTAAGTTACTACATCGGTTGTAGATCTTCTTTGTTTTAAAAGAAAAGGAAAAAAACATTAAACTAAATTAGAAGAAAAAGGTAGAAGAAGAAGATGGTGTTGGTGTTTTGATTACTAAGTTAAAAAGAAAGAAAATAAACAAGAAAAGAAAAAACATACTTTGGAATAATTAAAGGAAAACAAGCGATCAATTAAGTTAAGTAACGATGAAGAGAAGTGGGATAGTTCCATTGGCCGTCACTCTCAATATAACTATCTTTAAGGAAGATTATATCTAGTGTCACTCTAAAGATAATTCTTCCTCTCTTTTTTGTCATGAAATTCTCCCTGATCTAAGATATAAAGAAGGCATGATTAAAAAGAAGGCAAAAAGAAAGCATATAAAAGTACATAAAGCAATTAAAGCAAGTAAAAGTAAAAAAGGTAAATTGAAAAGAATAGAAGAACCTTTATTGAGCTGTTACCATCAATTACAAGCACTTCGTCTTCTCTTTACAATTCTTTCTCTCAAATTAAAAACTACAATGAAACTTTGAAAAAGAAAAATCCTAACCCTAAAACTCTCTGCAGAATTGTGTTGTGGAGTCGTCCCTCTGCCTTCGAGGTATGCAGATATTTATAGAAAAAAAAGCCCTAGGATAAACGTACGAAGATAGAGGGAGTTGGCGCTCCCCCATATTCAAAAACCAGGCCATGGAGAAGAGACTTTTGCTGTGTTTTGTGGCAACATCATGGCCGCAGGGCCAGGGTCAGGGAGCCGTTCGTCTATTGATTCATCCTCTATTCTTTTATCTTCTTAGATTTTGAATATTTGTATTAGATTTGACGATCTTTTTCTTTATCCCCAATAAAACTGATAGGGTCTTCAAACAATCTATTTTTTTCTTGAAATTTGATGATATTATCTTATCTGATGTATTCAATTTTTAGATAAGATTGCTTCTAGAACCTTTGGATTTGAGTCGATTGCCTTTCTTTTGAACTTTTGAGATTTAATTTGATAAATTTGTCAATCTCTCTTTTTTCTTCCTTAATTATCCTTCACGCCACTAGACATGGAAATACATCAAATAGCAACATTTTATTATAATATAAATGCAGAAATGTGATACATGTGATATTAAATACGCAATGTATGTGTCCAATCAAGCCGATCAAAAGGAGGCAGGAGAGGGATGAGCTACGGCTAGTTCGCTCGCTTATTAAGGAATCTTGGTCTTCGACGGACGGGTCCTCAATGCTTCCATTGTGTGCTCGGGGATCTAGAAATGCAGGTCCAGAGGTTGTCAGAAAGCAACCTAACGAGTATGTAAATGAAGCCAAGTGGCATGCACAGGCAAGCACACATGTACCGAATTAACATGTCATGATTTCAAGTCATGCACGCATACAATAAACAGTTAAACATAGAATAAATACTAAATCAGGAAGCAAGCAAGTTAGGAGATTTAAGACAATAGGACAAAGGTAATATATTCCAAATGGCAGGCAGTGCACTACAATAACACACTAATAATAATCACTGTCGCATGTTATTTTCACATGCATCATAATTTCTTCAATATTCGGTCGGCTCGATGTCGGCCAACCACGGTGTGGTCCTTTAAGAGAGCAAAGTCTTCTTTGACACTCTCCCAAACATCTTGAATCTCAAATCCTAATTCATCTGATTGGTTAATGTATATCTTCAATCAGAAGTGTAGTGTTAATTTGATTATGAGAAAAGTGATAAGGCTAAAATCAACTAAAATCAACAATTCTACCTCTGCCTTTTCTTCAATGTTTACATCATCCATCATTATTTCCTAATGTTCGATCAGCTCGCTTTCATCGATCTATGATGTAGTCTGATAATTGTGATTATCATCTATATTTTTTACCACTTTTATATCTCTTTTGTTATACATTTAATGTTGCATGGGTATTTTACTTATGTTTATGAAAAATTTAGGTCAAAGAATAAAACATTGAGAAAAAGTAGAAAATCAATGTTAAAGAGATAATTACTGCAATATATTTCAAGATCCAGACATACAGAGACCTAATAGATTTGTCAAAAGAGTCTATAAAATATGAGAAAATATATAACAGAATTTGAGGTCAAATCAAGTCAAATTTTGGCTGGGTAACCAAAATTTTGACTGAGTAGCCGAACACTGTTTAGCAGAGAGCAGACTTAGATTCAGACCCAAATTCAGACTGGACATCATTTCGTATTTTGATCATAACTTTCGTCACAAAAATTCAATTCTGATAATTCAAGATGCTATGGAAAGAGGCCTTAAAGGGCTACAATTTTTTCTGTTGACAACTTTTCCTAATATTGTAGTTGGATGAGTCATATTCAGCAATTAAATGCCAGCTATTTGCATATCAATGCTGAATTGAATTTTCACATCAAATTGAAGTTGGATTAGAAGTCCTTCCTAATTATAACTGGCTCTGAGGTCTATATAAAGAGCTGCAATCTCTTATAATTGTACGAATCTTACTATAGAAATAAATTTTATATTAGAATTTTAGAATTCAGTTTTTTCGCTTTTGAAAAAGAAATTCTGCGCATCAAAATTGAAGAAGAACTGCGAGGAGGCATCATCTAGGATTTCCTAAATTGGTGTTTTCTAATCTCCTTCTATTTTATTATTTCATGAAGTTTACAATATTTATCATGTTTTGCATTTCTTCTAATATGAACTAATTCTCCATAGCTAGGACATTGATGTAAGTTAAATATTATGACAACATAATATTGGTGCTTTGTGCTCTTCTACTATTTTGTTCTTCAAGTTAAATCTTTTACTTATTAAGTTTTTATCCCGAGTTTCTTGTTAATAATTGGTGGCCAACAATTACACGGATGGTTAGGTTTTAGACCGATAGGAGATTGCCTAGCGTAGTATCATAGGAATAGAAACCACGACTTGGTACGTTGAGAAGGAGAAGTTTTGCAATCGTGTGATAAAGATTCTTCGTACTTAATACTTCTTCTAACTTGTAAATCTACTAGATTGTGAGATTGTAGGTTCTTGAATTAGATGATAGAATTAGCATTGCTCGAGAGAGAATACTAGTTAGGGACTTTCAATATTCACATGAATAGTAAGAATTCATTAGCACAAGCACAATTTTATATCTAATTATATTTGCTGAATAATTGCCCTAACACTTTTCTCTTATAAAAACCAACTACCTTACTTTATTGTTAGTAGTTTATTCTCAATCATCTTCTTAATCTAATATTCAAATAAAACTAGGAAAAATTAGTTTAGTACTCAATAGACATCAATCCTCGTGGGAACGATACTCTACTCACTTCTTTATTACTTGTAAATGATTGGTGCTCTTGCCAATTCGCACATCATAGTCGCTTGAAGAAATAATTCTTTGCTTTCCTTTGACGCTTTCCCAAACATCTTGGACCCCAAACCCTAATCCATATGAACAATAAGAAAGGTTCAGAGTCGATCTCGTTGGGGGAAGAGGTTTTCACGAAAGGATCAAACAGTCAATTTTTCAGAGGTATAATGTTAACATGATCATGAGGAGTACTTCTTTAATCATGGTGTGGTGTTGAACATGATCAAGGATAGTACTTCTTAAGATATTTGCCATTGATTGGCATCATAAGCATATCACCATTTGAATTTGAGAGACGATAAGCGCCGTTTGAGTAGACTGACTTTACTACAAATGATCCTTCCCACTTGGGATTGAACTTTCCCTTTGTCTTAAGTGTCATGACCATAGGTCGTCTGATAGTTAAGACAAGGTCGCCTTTCTTGAAAATCCGTTCCTTGACTTTCTTGTTGAAGGCTCTGAAAATTCGAGTTGAGCTTGCAGGCATTTGTCGTCTAAAGATTCTAAATCTTGTAGCCGCAGTTGATGCTTCTCCTCATTTATCATCTCTGTGGCCAGGGTAACATGTAGAGATAAAATCTGAATCTCTAATTAAAGTACAGCTTCACACCCATACACCAAGGAGAATGGCGTAGCCTTTGTTGGGGTTCTCACTGTTTTCCATTGATTTGCAAAAGGGGAAAACTTATAAAAAAGAGTCGAGGAGCTAAATTACAAGTATTCTAAGAAGATTACATGTAGATCTCCTCGGAGATTCTGGAGAAGTGTGCCGATAGGAGTCTGGTCAGGCGCGACCACTTTGTCCCTTTGACGATGCGAGCGATGAGATTCCCTTCTCGCCTGGTTCGGGGAATCAGAGAACGAAAGGTTGGTAGAACCTTATTGTTGCTTCTCAAAACCGCCTTCTCTTAGGAATTCCTTCTCGCCTGGTTCTGAAAATTCCTTGAGAGGAAGGAAGGTATTAGGGTATCAGCACCCTGATTAGAGAAGCAGTTCTCTAAAGTCTCTGAATTCTTAGAAGCAAGAGAATAGATCTCTGTTTAGCCTCTCTTTGCCTATGCACGCGTGGTGCGTCCTCTCGAGAAGTCTGCCATCTCTTCCCGTGGAGTCTTCATTTTTCCTTGTGCCCCTGGTGGGCTATTTATAGGGAGAGCAAGGGTATAATCGTCCCTTGAAAATATAGAAACAGATTGAATCAAATATGTTTAAATCTGAAAAGTAGCCTTGCTGCGAGGCTAGAATCAGCTTTCTGCGAAGCTAGAAATAGCAGGTAAATCGGTCTCTTGATTTGTTTTGATCCTTTCCATATAGTTGGAAGATTTCCCATGATCCTCTTACTCGTTTTAGGAGAGTCAAGAGATTATGGCAATCAACTGCCAAATTTGATCTCAGATTGGATCTTGATTGGATTTAATCTTGATCCTGATTAGATTTGATCTCATCTGGAGATTTAATTGGTCAAAGGTTGACCATGGCAGACCCACAGCGGAGCTACCGCGTCGAGCTCACAGCGGAGCTGGAAGGCGCATCTGGCGAAGTCAGAAGAAAGCTCTTCAGCGGAGCTAGATAATATCTGTGGCGAAGCTACCGAACATCCTTCTACGCGGTTGCGTGTTGCTTCAAGCGAAGCTAACTCTCTCTGCGGAGTTAACTGAGCACTTCAGGTGAAGCTATAAGTTAGCTTCCTGACGGAGCTGTGAATGGCTTCAAGGCGAAATTAGGTGATCTTAGCCTCTCAGGCGAGGCTATCCCTTTGGGCTCATGTGATGCTAAGTGTTAGCATCTTAGACCTGCTGAGGTCTGTTTAGAGACAATCCGGGCATACTGTCTGCTTCACTGGATCAGTAAAATCCAAGTTGCTTCTTTGTCCCTCGGAGATGGGTACAGAACTGGTCGTCAGCTTATCTGTCACTTGTCTTTTGTAAATGTCAACAAGTACAGGACTGGTCGTTAGTTTGTCTATCGCTTGTCTTTTGTAAATGTCAACAAATTTAGACATTGTTCAGGCCAGTCAGCTTATCTTTCACTTGTCTTTTATAAATGTCAACAAGTTTAGACATTATTCAGGCCAGTCAGAATCTTGTCTTTTTAAAGTGTCAACAAGACCCCCTTCAAAGTTTTCGAAGATCTGCAATGGCTCAGACTTCGAAATACTTTGAATTGCTTTGATCAGTGGTATGTGTAGTACGAACATCGTCATGGTGATTGAGTTCAGCTTCATTTTTAATCCTGCTTTGGGATAGATTCGCCGAAGAATTATGTAGATTCGCGATTCTGGTAGCTTTACGTCTGGGTAGCTTCGCGTCTGGGTGGCTTCGCGTCCGAGCCTTCCGGAATAGGTTCGCTTTGGAACATTTTCCCTTTCCTGAGGCCAACTGCTTTCGGCCAGTTACGAGAAGGATTGCTCCTTTTTCGAGGTTATAATAACCTCTCTTGCACTAATCGAGGGAGACCATTCCTCCCTTGTGCATTTCCGAGGGAAACTGTTCCCTTTCTAAAGGCTCAATAAATGCCTATTAACGAGGGAGATCATTTCTTCCTTGCACGGTTTCGAGGGAAATCGTTCCCTTTTTCAAGGCTCAATAAATGGCTTAAATCCGCTCGCGCTTCTATGCTTGAAGCGGCAGCGCTCAGGCCATGAGGCCTATAAATAGGACACCTGTGGTCCTCTGAAGAGAAGTGGTCTGCTCTTCTCTTCTCTTGATTATTAGAGAGAGATACTTAGATCTCTGAACTAGTGGGGATGCCCACTCTGGTCATTATTCGGCAAAGAACCGGTGAGTCTCGGTCATCCAGAGACTTTACCAATGAACTGATAACTTTTAGGGAGTTTATCTCCCTTAGCTTTAACAGCTGCCTTAGGGATTGATTTCCCTTGCTCTTCATTTTGTATCTGACTGATCTACAGAGAAGGGCTCCAGCCCAGCTTCCCAGCGAAGCTATCATTTTGACTTGATCAAAGAAAGATCATTGCATGCTTGCCTGCTAAGTCCGCCGCATAGGCAAGGATTGGGACTTAGTTTCTTCAAGGTTGAGCCAGTCTTGCCATATAAGTGGGGCTAAGACTGTGTCCTTCAGGATCAGTCTGGCTTAGCCATATATGTGAGGCTAGGACTTGGCTTATGCTGAGCTAACCCATCATCACTGTACAAGCGAGGCTATCCTCTGCTGCAACTGAATCGGATATAAATTGCTTCGCCCAAAGAACTTGACTTAGCGTTTCACTTTTGCAGCTTTTCCTTTGACTTGCTGCTAACTTGTTTCAGTTTGTATTGCAGTGAGTTATGTTCGCCTTTCTTTCGACTTGATGAAAGAGATCAGAAAGTTGCCTCTTGCTTTTCAAGTTGAAACTTTAATCCTAAGCAGGAGGAACAAACTGGGGCAGCTGACGTGTTTTCCCAGAAAAGGATGGCAGTCGCTTATCCGAGATGATCCACTTCGAGGCGAGGCTGGTAGTCGCTTATCCGAGATGATCCACTTCGGGAAAGCGGACGTCACCTGTAAGGTCTCGGATTCTCCATTGCCAATTTTCATCAAAGAAGATCCAGCCTTCTGGTGGCAACCAATTCTTTGCCAATTTTTATCAAAGACGATCCAGCTCCTTAATGGCAAAATCTGCCATTATGTGAAGGATTACGGCCTTGTGCAGGAGGAAGGCCTTTCGTGTCCAGTTGGTTTGGCTTGGAAGTAGATAGGACCACTTGTATGCCTTTAGAGCAAATGAATCTGTTGTACGAAACACAACCTTGATGTAGTAGTATCGATGTACCTTCCCTTTTAAATCAATAAAAGTTCAGTTTCTGCTTATCTGATTTGCTTCTCCTTCACTTGAATTGATCTGGCGGAGCTAAACTTCGTGCGAAGTTAACGACAGAGTCCTATCTGAATCAGGAACGAGCTTCCAGCGAAGCTAGCATGAAGTTTCCACGAAGTTCGGACTGTGCTTTTAGCAGAGCTAAGGCATGCTTTTCGGCGAAGTTATTGATACGCCGCGCTAAGTCAACACTTGACTTATGACGGAGTTAACCCTTAGTGGGGCTGAATCAGCGCTTCTCGGGGAGGCGCTTTAGGCGCCGTTTCAAATTAATTTGAAACGACAGCCTGTGCTCTTTTTGAGGCATCGTTTCAGGCAATCATCAGCCTATAAAAGCCCCATCGGGCTGAGAGAGAAGGCATTACTTCTCTTTGAATTTTCCAGAGTACTTGACTCTTCTTCTTCTTCTTTTTTCTTCTTTACTTGAGAATCCAAGAACCTCCACTATTCTTCAATGGCTCCCAAGAGACGAGCAGGAAAAGAGGTCGCAACCTCTACGACGGAGGGTCCTTCTCCTCCTCCGGTCATCGAACGACCGATCGCCGGTAGGGATCTTTCCCTTTTGATCAGAGATTTTCATCTCTCTCTTAAAAGCCGATTTCTGGCTATCTTTAGATGAGCCCAAAATGATCAATTATGATCTGTTAATCTTAGGGAGTTCGACTCCCTAAATTTCCCTAGATTTCTTGATCGGGAATCCAAGAACTGAAGAGTCCTTCTTTAAGCTTCCAAGCGAAGCTATCCCTTAGGCGGTTCATATCCTGTTGAATGACAGGATGCGAAGCTGTCCTTTGAAATGTAACTGAAAAGGACCTTAACGCCCTTAAAATAGTCTTTAGACCATAATACCCTTCTGACGAAGTTAGCCCTTGGGGCTTTGTCGCATCCTGTTGTTCGAGGCTAAGCTTCTAGAGCGAAGCTAACACTTGGATATTTTGCTGCATCCCGCCTTCGTGTGGAGTACGGAGTTACGCTGCAGCTGCGAGGCTAAGCTTCGGGGCGAAGCTATCATCAGGCCAGCTTCACTCGGAGAGCGAAGCCATGCCTTAACACAAGTTACATTCTTGCCTTAGCCTTTGTTTGGCTGATGAACTAATCATGATTTTTCTTTATTCTTGCAGTGCACTACACTCCTGGTCCTTTGAACAGTCTCTTTGGCACAGCCAGGGGGCTAGATGGCAATGTCAGCTTGCAGTTTCAAGGGCAGGCTTCGCTGTTCAGCGAGCGAAGCTCTCCTGCTCGTGATACACTTATTTATGGTGGGGATCAACGCACCATGAGAAGCATATTAACTACTGCTCCCTTTGAAGATTCTGACCGAAGAATCTATCGGAAGCCCGGATTCATGTTTGGAGATGCAGCGCCAGACCATGATCGCCAGCTGCTAGCCGGAGAGGGGCAGTGGATTTTTTAATTAGATGGCGAGAAGTTCTATCTTCCATCTAACAAGCGGCATTTTCCCTTGTCCTTCTTTCAATGCGTGACGAGGGCTCGGAAGATGCAGTGGCAGGTGAGTCGGACTACTGAATCCGTTCACGTAGGGAAGTTGATAATTCCCTCGCCCGGTTATACAAGAGCGGGGCCTCCTCGCTGCATAATGGGTCTCCACCCTGGGAATGTACTGCCAGACATCCCAGTGGGAGAAAATCCTGCGGTGGCACAGACCTTTGGCAATCAGTTCTTTAAAGTTCGTGGCAACTATCCATTCACTGATTTCAGGACTCCAGGGTGGATTCACCCTCCGAAGGCATGGTGGAGGGATTTGAATCTATATGTCCTTGCTCATTTTGAGGAGGATCTGGAGAGGCTGAATCTTTATGAGGCCATCAGGGCGACCTGCTATGGCGTTCAGATGAGCGTAGCAAACTTCTACGCCATCTTTGAGTTATACTGCCCGGCTACAGGGACTTTCTTCACCCCTGCTGGCGAACTGGGTATGGCTCTGCACGAGATGTGGGAAGTCTCTGCTCTGCCCTTGGGATCTTTCCCATACGAAGAATATTTCTCGTGCGAGGCGGAATTGGTACTTCTGGAGAAGCAGGAGCCCGCCGTGTTTGAGACCTACCGGGAGTTGATGTGCCATTTGTACATTTGCTCCAGCATGCATGGGAGCAGTAAGGGAGCTTCATGCAGTTTGAAGAGCTGGGGAGATTATTTGTTCCCCGATATGGAAAATATTCCTGAAGCGGCTCATTGTGGAGTTGCTGATGAAGACATCTTTAGTCGGATGCAAAAGCATTCCCAAGGGGATCTAATTTTGGAATAAGATGACGGCCCCTATGAGAAAAGCGATATTCTTCGGAGTTTCCACCACCAGGCTCGTTGGCCGACGTCCCGGAAGGCACTTCTGGCTGGTTTCTTGACGGTCTGGTTGAAGAGATGTGTGGTGCCATCTTCATCTGGCGATGTCATTCATCCGACTGTCTTATTGCCTGCCGTTCGTCTAGTCCATGGTCGTTCTCTTGGACTCCTTCCAGCCATGGTGTGCTGTATTCAGAGAGGCCTTCGTGCATTGACGGAGGCTTTCTGTAGGCCACCAACGACGAAGCGGGGAAAAGGGACTATTTTCCCCTGCGACGGACCAAACCCAAGAGTAGGTCTGCCGTATACTTATTTAATGGTATGGTTCGCCCTTCACTATCCTTCCATGATCAAAGCCGGAGAGGACCCCCAAAAGGTGTTCGAATGGCGCTTCTTCGTCGATTCGAGGGATGTTCATGGTTGAAGACTTACGTGGCTGCGGTCCGTAAGCTACTGTGCCGTCATGACGTCTATAACCTTTTCCGCTGCTTCCCCTATATTCGGGATGCGGGCTATGGCGAAGAATTCAAGGATGTGGGAGAAGGGCAGAAGTCATTGAGCTGAGGAATTTTTGAGTGGCTGGTCAGCATTTGGCCCTCACATTTGTTGTATAGAAGCGGGGACACCTGCTACCTGGAGTCCTATGTTCCAAGTCGGTTTGCCCGCCAGTTTGGGTATGACCAACTATACGTGGGCAATCCAAACAGCAATCTGGCTTTCATGGAGAGCCTCATTGATGGAGCCCGTGCCTGGTGGTTCTTCATTGCAGGTTGTACCGAGGCGCGGCTGTGCATGCCGCTAAGGACTCCGAACCTTCTGATGACCCTGGGATTCTGCCAGTGGTATACAACCTCAAACTCCACACCCCTCGGATTCTCTGTTAATTCTTCTGGTGTGAAGTTAATTTCTCAGCGGCTAAAGCGGAAGGTTTCTGAGAAAAATGAGGGTAAAAGGGTTCGCGTCCCAGGCATAGGGGAATTCATTGCCGTTGATGACAGTGAAGCCTCGGATGCAGGAAGTCCTCGCTTCGAAGCGGAGACAGGTGCTGAGGCTCCAGCAGCTGCTTCTGGCGTGATGGGGACGGCCCCCGTAGAACATGCCGATGTTGAAGAAGTGGAGGAAGAAGATCCCGATGTCCACTTTAAACGAAAGTGGGAGGGTGGATCTCGTAGGAAGCGGGTAGTGAAGAAGCCTCGTCGCCACGCTCCTACGGTTATTACAGGGGGCGAACCATCTGCAGCGCTTCCTCCTCCTGCCCCATTAGCAACTAAATTGTCGGTTCCTAAATCGACTACTGGTAAAGCAGCTCCGGACCCTGGTAAGATCAGCTTCGTCCTTGTAATATACTTTTTATGTGTTCCGGATAGCTCATTATTTGCTTTGTGATTCAGGAACTGCGGCGGTGAGAAGCCCGAGAGCTGAAGCTGTCGGAGAACAAGGGGAGCATTATGATCCCTTGTTTACTTATAAGGAGGGCGATGAGACTGGCTATTTCGCCGTCTCAGAAGAGTCCGGAGATGATGCGACTGACGTAGGTCCTTCGGGCGCTGGGACTTCAAAAGGAAGTCCCACGGCCTCTAGCTCTTTTGGGTGGACCACGGAGGGTTCGGCAAGCGAAGGCGGGCCGGCTATTCGTGTTGATTCCGCCAAAGATTTTCCAATGGAGCCCGTAGAGATTGATGCAGCCGTCAAGACATTTGAGGTGACATTATCTTTTGGTACTGTTTTGACTTTTTGACTCTTGCTATTTGTTATGCTTTGCCTAAACAAAGTCTTGTTGTAGGTGTTCCGCCTTTGGGTGCGTCGACTTTAAGAGAGCCAACCAATCTTCCTGAGGGAACCAGGGGTGAAGCAAGTGCTTCGACCGCGGCGGATGCTGCTGAGTTGGATGCTTTGTATGGCGACCTGCCCTCTTATCAGCCTGAACCAGCCAGAGGAACTGAAATTGAGGGGACGGTAGTCATGGAGCCGATCTCACTTCCAACCATATCGGTGAGTGAGATGCCATCGGTTTCGCCAGTGTCACCTATCTTGCCAGGTGCGGAGCTGAAGGTAATTACCAGTCCTACTTACCCAACACTGGTGGTTGAGCCCGCTCTTCTGGAGATAGTCACTAGTCCTACCTCGGTTGTGGCTAGTGTACTGGTTTCAATGAGGACTCCTTCGAGGTCACCGACGACCTCTCATGTTGCTGCAGCTAGTTCTTCTACTATTCCTTCCACAGTGGTGTCAATAAAGCCAGTGGAATCCTCAGGGGCTGCTCGTCTGCCAGGAGTGATTGAGGCCGAGAATGAATTTGTGGCTGAATTAGTCGATAGCTTTTATAAGAGCTTGAAGCGATCCATCGCTCTGATTTTGAAAGGCTCAACTACTTCATTTTCTGCTCTAAAGGTGGTCCTCTCCCGAAGCATTGAGAGTATCCGAGACTTTGGAGGGGATGACCAGGCCACTACATTGGAACTTCTGGTAGACCAACTTGAGAGGGATGTAGAGGAATGGTGCAGTCTTAGCCATTCGGATCTGGAGTCTTCGGTTAACGAGCAGCTTGCGCAGCTTGTTGCTCAAATGCATGAAGCTCATCTTGCCGCTCAGGAAGCCGCTAAGGCCATTTCTTCTGACTTGAAATCCTTGGAGACAAGGAAGGTAGAGCTCGGGGATGCCATAGATGCTTCTAGCAGTGTTCTTCTTGACGCTGAAGATAAAATTGAAAAGGCCAAGGAGATGATCAGGAAGGCGAATCTCCTTTTAGCCAAGGCTGAACCAGTGCGTCTTGAAGAGGCTGCCCGGCTCGAGCAGCTCAAGGCTCGGAATGACGAACTCTTGCGGCAAGAGCTAGCTCAGAGGGCAACCTTGGTTGAAGTTGAAGCTCGCTTGGCCCAGACGACGAGCTTTAATGAGGCTGAGCTGAGGTCGCAGGCGCTTGTCTGGGCTGCTGATGATAGGAAGACAAGGCTGGCCATTCTTGAAGGATGGATCAAATTTTATGAAGCACCCTCATAGCTTGTAATATATGTGCCTTCATGTATCCCTTCCCCTTTTTCTTTTTTCTTTTTTTTTGAATCAATAAAAGTAGTTTCATTTTTGACTCCCCTGTTGTGTTTCCGACTTTGTTTTATCTTCTGAATTATCGCTTCCAAGTTGTATTGCGGCCGTTTGAGAAAATAGTTCTTATTGGACAAAATAATGAGACTTGGCTATCTGCCAGTTCAGAGGTCGCAATGACATAACCGATTGAAAAGCCATCAAGCTCTAGGTAGTCCTTGTCGGACTGAAAGATGAGACTTGGCTATCTGCCGGTTCAGAGGTCGCAATGACATAACCGATTGAGGAGCCACCAAGCTCGAAATAGTCCTTGTCGGACTGAAAGGTGAGACTTGGCTATCTGTCAGTTCAGAGGTCGCAATGACGTAACCGATTGAGAAGCCACCAAGCTCGAAGTAGTCCTTATCGGACTGAAAGGCGAGACTTGGCTATCTGTCGGTTCAGAGGTCGCAATGACATAACCGATTGAGGAGCCACCAAGCTCGAAGTAGTCCTTGTCGGATTGAAAGGTGAGACTTGGCGATCTGTCGGTTCAGAGGTCGCAATGACATAACCGATTGAGAAGCCACCAAGCTCGAAGTAGTCCTTATCGGACTGAAAGGCGAGACTTGGCTATCTGTCGGTTCAGAGGTCGCAATGACGTAACCGATTGAGAAGCCACCAAGCTCGAAGGTAGTCCTTGTCTGACTGAAAGGTGAGACTTGGCTATCTGTTTGGAAAAGGAGAAGAGTTTACTCAAGTCAGAGATAGAGGGTTTTAGAGTCATCCTTCTTGTTGGATTGTAGTGCTCGAAACTCTGAAAATGTATGTTTAATATGCTCCTTCCAAATCACCGTAATAGCATAGGCTATACGGGTCGATCCTAAGGGAGAGCTCACGATAAAAGCTTTGCGGTTATGAATCAAAGAGAGAGAAAGCGAAGATTCTTCTATGTTCAAAAGAAAAACAACATGGAAAAGTAAAAGAAGAAATTTTTGTGATTTGGTTGCATGGAAAGAAAAACCGATGTAAAAGAGAATGGAAAAGAACTTTGGAAAGTTGTCTTGCTAGAAAAGAAAACTAGTGAAGGAAGCTTTTGGAAAACTTTAGAATGAGAAAGGTCATGACTAGCTAACTTTACTAAATTGCTAACTTACTAAGCTCATGGGTGATGCATGCCTCATGTGGATTCATTGGCAAGAGATATGACTTGCTTGTTAGGTCAAGTATGTCCCACTTGGAAGATGAGTGTTCTTCTCGGTCTTAGCTTGTAGCCTCTTTGATTCATCGGCTCCCGAGATAGACTTTCATGGTGGAATCAAGGAGTGCCACTCAAAGGGTTGCTAAGGAAGAAGATACAAGTTTCATTAGTCATTCAAGGCATATACAAGCTAGCTTTGAATTAAGAAAAGTGTTCTACAAACCATTAGCAAATTTAGGTGATCCATCTCCATGTTCCATCAAGGCACTTGTTCTAAAGACAAGGCTCTAAATGAGGCTCACATGAATCATATGGATGTCTAACAAGCATTTCCCAATAATGAACACAACTCATTTTCATTGGAGATCAAAAGAGACTTAACATTGCAAGTTAGAAATTAGCAATCACCCAAGAGTTAGAAGTTAGCAATGTTAGTTGTTAGCTAGTCATGTTAGAGAGAGTTAGCTATCTATTACAAGAGAAAGCAAGCAACAATTCATGTTAAAAGTAGAAGTGCAAATGAAGTAAAGCAAGAAGAAAGTAAAGCAATGCACTAGAAATCGTAAAGAAGAGAAGAAAGCTTGATTAATCCTTACTTTGAAAAGATGTCACCTCCTTACTTACAAGCTCTCAAACACTTTCTTTTCTCTCTTTTACAGAATCTCTAGGAGGAAGAAGAGGAATACACAAGAACTAAAAACCTAGAGAGAATCCCTACACTCCCTCTCAAATACAAGTTCTTTCCCCTAGTCTCTCCTCAGTCTCTCGTACTGGCCCTGATGGTCTATTTATAGGCCTCAGAAGAATCAGCTCCCAAATCTGAACCGTCGGATCAAATCTCAGCCCCAACGGCCAGATTCCTGCCGCGGAAACGCGGCCAGAGCCGCGTTTCCGCGGCAGAATCTAGGCCGTTATGCCAGCGATTTCTGTTGCTGATTTGTTACAGGTTGTTATCCATGTTGGCGCTTCTAGAAGGCTGACTGGGCGCATGGATGAATCCAGAAACTGGGCTATTCTTTTGGGCTTCTCTTTAGGCCTTTTAATTAATCCTTTTATTCTTGATATTTACATGGATTTGTGGGCCTCTTCTCCATTAAACTATGGACCTGCAAAAATAGAGAGAAAAGGAGTAAACAACCAATTTTTATTTATAATATGCATAATATAGAGGTGGAAGATGATGCAAAAATGAACTATAATCACACCCCCATACCTAGCTTTTGCTCGTCCCCGAGCAAAAAAGAAAGAAAAAAAAAAAATCCTAACTAGATTATTACACCACTTTCGTAGGTGACACGATTGCACTGAGCACGTGCAACAAGCCGTTAAACCTCTAGGTTACCTTAGAGGAGGAGTGTTGTCTCCTGAGGGTTTTCAGCAGATTGCACCCACAAAATCCATAAAGAAAAATAAAAGTGTTAGTGAAAATTTTGATCCATGTTTTCAAGATTCTTACTTGAGTTATAGGTTTTAGGTTACCCTAAACTTGTCATTCCTCTTATAAGCGTCTATTTAGAGTTTTGTTTTTAATTTAGGTTAAGTTTTTAAGGAAAAGATCAAAACTAGATTTTGCATCAATCCTAGTATATATACATCTATAAATATGAAGGATCTTTCTTAGACTAAGTTTATTTATTTACTAATATATATAACATATATATATATATATATATTATTTATTTTTATATATATACAATATTTATTTATTTACATTTCCTTAACTTCCTTAGGCTTTCTAATTTACCCTTGTAACGAGCCTCTTACCGATGACTCCCAAACCAGATGGTCCTAGGGCACCAGATGAGAAAACATCCCTCGGGTTCGAGGACTCGAGTAAACTAGGCCACGAAGGAGTTAAGGACTTAACCACTTTTAGGCGTGATTGGCAATGCTTCTTGAGGCACGACTAACCAGCTTAATCAGTGGCTAAGTATTTATTTAGCTACATATTATCTACATATATATATATATATATATATATATATATATATATATATATATATTTTTCATTTCTTTTCCCTTTTTTTTATTATATATATGTAAATAAAGTCACAAAATCTTTGATTAATCCTTCAATATGTTTAATGTATATATCCTAAAGAAAGAATTAAAATCTAGTAATATTTCTTATCCTTTATTACTTAACCTAAAAATCCAACAAAACTCCTCTTTTTGACTTATAATTAGAAATCTTAGTTAAGAGCTTCCTTAATTCCTAAAGTCAAGCTTGATTCTTTAAACATGGATCAAAAATTTTTCTTTTCTTTTTTTTTAATTATTTTTTTATATATATTTTTTTTATCTTTTTCTAAAATCTAAAAGAAAATAGCAAATCTACAAAGAAAGGTAAAATCTAAAAATCCTAAAAAGAAAGATAAAAATCCTAAAAAGAAAGATAAAAATCCTAGGTTAGAATCTACCCCCCCCCATACCTATCTCATGCATTGTCCTCAATGTATGCAAGATAAGAATATGCATGAAAATAGGTAAAGGATAATGATCACTCCCGTCGTCGTTTTGGACCAGCAGTGGTGCTAGGTCCAGCCGACTGCGAACGTCTCAGCTCAGCCTCTATACTGTCCAACCTAGAGGATTGCTCCTCTACTTTCTTCCTCAGACGAACCTGCCCCCGAAAGATCTTCTTCATGCCACGCCAGATGGTGGACATGAAGGCACGTGAGTCTGTTGGGGGGTCCTGCTGCCAAAATGCAGGATCATCTCTCTGGTCTAAACTCTCCTCCGAAGAGGACGCCACAGGTACAGTCTCGGGCTGGGCACTAGGTGTCCAGACCGCATGCAAACAACTATTATATGAACTAGTGGGTCTCTCTGGTGCCACAAACACTCGGTCAAAGGAATCAAATACGGCGTCCGGTAGGAAAGTCCTACACTGACGCGTAATCAAAATAGGGTGAGAGTGTTTGGCACCACGGGTGTGGGAAGAGTTGGCTATGATTGCGTGGAAGATGACCTTGTTTAAGCAGACCGTGTGTTGTCGGGTCATCAAATCATGAATTATTTGCAACACTGGGCGATTGAAGGAAGTTGTGTGGTCCAGCCCTAAAATGTTACGTTGGATCCAGCGTCCAACGCAGTGTGCGTTCCTAAAGGTAGTGCTGGCCTTTAGCCCGCGGTCCTGCTCAGTGCAGCGAGCCCCCATGAGTGTCATATAATCGATTAGTGGGAGGGGATCGCTGTGCTGTGGGTGAATGGGAACATGTGTGTGTTCCTCAAGAAAAGGAAGAGTGATGAACAAGTCGCCTAGGGGCATGTGCACGGTAAATTGGTAAGTGTGTGTGTCAACAGATGCATGGTCAATATTAGTGTAGAACATTGTCACCAATTCGGGACAATAAAATGCATCGTTCTCAGAGTTATCGTACACTAACGTATACCAATCCCAAGCCCTAATGCGATCTATGAACATATGGCCATACCTGTTCGGATCACACAATATTTTCCCAAAATCTTTCTCAGAAAAAATACTAGGTGCCATGCTTAACAATTGAAATCTAGAACAGTAAATTGAGAGATGGAAATGCAAACCACCCCCGGAGTACGTGGGGGGAAAAGTTCGGGTTTGCAGAGGGCACAGGGGACTGATTCGGGGAGACGTGGCACCAGATCCGCCACCAGAAGGAAAAATCGACCGGAGAAAAATTTGGCGGCGCTCCAGAAAGCTCAGGATTGCCGCGGATCTGCGGCTACGATCGCGGATTCGTGGCTGGATGGAGGCAGCAGAGGCTCGGGAAAATTCTGAGGGCGGCGCCTTGGGAGAGAAGGTTCGGATCTGGGAGAAGATTTGCGTTTGAGGGAAGAGGGGGTAGGGTAAAGAAGATATATATAGGGGGGAAAAAAGGTGAGAGTTCCAAATTTATCCCTAGGTGAAAAGTAATATTTACAAACCTAGGGATGGGAAGTTTGGGAAGAAATGGAACTCTTGATAAGAATTAACACAAAAGCCCCACATTATTATTTTTTTTTATTTTTTTATTTTATTATTATTATTATTTTTTTATTTTTTCTTCTCTTTTTTTTATTTTTTTACAAAAGTGGTCCCAAAAATGATATACAGGGAAATCCGGGAGACTGTACAGACGGAATGGTCACATATAAACTGGGTCACAAAGACCCAATTTATGAACTTCATGTGACACGAATTCAGTGGTAAGAAATGGCTTCAAACGTTGACCGTTCACAGTGAATTTATTGCCATTATTTGGATCAAGAATCTCAATCGCACCGTGTGAGAAGACATTTTGCACAATGTATGGTCCTGACCACCTGGTTCTCAATTTACCAGGAAAAAGGTGGAGTCGTGAGTTGTACAACAGAACCTTTTGTCCTGAGACACAAATTTTTCGGTGAATGGATCTATCATGAAAGAGCTTGGTTTGTGTTTTGTGATCTGAGCATTGTCATATGCCTCATTTCTTAGCTCTTCTAGCTCGGATATGTGCAACTTCCTCAAGGCACCGGCTTTATCCAAATCCAAGTTTAGCTGCTTTATAGCCCACATAGCTCGGTGTTCTAACTCCACAGGCAAGTGACAAGGTTTTTCAAATACAACTCGATATGGAGACATACCGAGGACAGTCTTGTAAGCGGTCCTGTATGCCTATAAGGCATCAGTGAGTTTGATGGACCAGTCTTTACGGTTCTGTCCAACAGTTTTCTCCAAAATAAGTTTTATTTGTCTATTCGTGACTTCTACTTGCCCATTGGTTTGAGGATGGTATGCCGTGGACAATTTGTGGGAAATAGAGTATTTGCGCATCAGGGCTTCAAAAGCCCGATTGCAGAAATGACTCCCATTGTCACTTATTATCGCACGGGGGGCTCCGAAGCGAGAGATGATATTTTCTCGTAAAAACTTGATGACAACTTGGTTGTCATTTGTCCTTGTTGGAATTGCTTCAGCCCATTTCAAAACATAATCTACAGCTACCAAAATGTATTGGTTGCCATAGGACAGAGGAAAGGGTCCCATAAAGTCGATGCCCCAGAGGTCAAAAATTTCGACCTCTAAGATGGGTGTAAGGGGCATCATGTCTTTTCATGTGATTCGACCCGTCATTTGACACTTATCACATAGCTTGCAGAAAGTGTATGCATCCTTAAAGAGAGTGGGCCAGTAGAATCCACTCTGAAGTACTTTCTCAGCAGTTTTTCGTGGACCAAAATGTCCACCGCAAGCTAGTTTGTGACAAAATGTCAAAACACTCTGATGTTCATCCTCAGGAAGGCACCTTCGTATTATCTGGTCAGGACAATATTTGAATAAATACGGTTCATCCCAGAAGAAGAACCGCATTTGACTCATGAAACGGTGTTTGTCCTGGCCTGACCAATGAGAAGGTATTTGCCTGGTAGCAAGGTAATTCGCTATGTCAGCATACCAAGGCTCTCCACACATCACAAAAATGTGTTCGTCAGGGAAATCGTCATTAATTGGTATTCTCTCCTTTGGTGCATTTGGGATTCTAGACAAGTGGTCAGCTACCACATTCTCAACGCCCTTTTTATCCTTAATCTCTAGATCAAACTCTTGCAAAAGAAGTATCCATCGAATAAGTCTTGCCTTAGCATTCTTCTTTTGCATTAAGTACTTTAGGGCGGAGTGATCGGTGAAAATAATCGTCCTGGACCCTAGCAGATATTGACGAAATTTTTCCAACACAAAGACAACAGCTAAAAATTCCTTTTCAGTAGTTGTATAATTGAGTTGGGCTTCATTCAGCATTCTGCTAGCATAATAGATTACGTGTTGCCTAGTATCAATACGCTGCCCTAAAACAGCGCCGATAGCAAAGTCCGAGGCATCACACATAATCTCAAAAGGCTTGGTCCAATCAGGTGCAGAAATGATAGGTGCTGAGACAAGTCTACACTTAAGCTCTTTCCAGGCTTGTAAACATTCTTCATCAAATTTAAAGGGTACATCCTTTCCTAAGAGATTTGTCAAAGGTCTAGCAGTTTTGCTAAACCCTTGAATGAATCGTCTATAGAAGCCGGCGTGCCCTAAAAATGATCGAATGTCTTTTAAGCATGTTGGTTCAGGGAGCTTTGTTATGACTTCCACTTTAGACTTGTCCACCTCAATTCCTATATGTGAAACTTTGTGCCCAAGAACGATTCCTTGCTTGACCATAAAGTGACACTTTTCCCAGTTAAGTGTCAAGTTTTTCTCCATACAGCGTTGTAAAACCAGCTTCAAATGGTACAAGCATTGTTCAAAGGAATCACCGTAGATCGAAAAATCATCCATGAAGATCTCCAGAAATTTCTCCACCATGTCTGAAAAAAGGCTCAGCATGCAACGTTGAAACGTTGCGGGAGCATTGCATAGGCCGAAGGGCATCCTTCGGTACACAAATGTTCCAAAAGGACAGGTGAAGGTTGTTTTGTCTTGGTCCTCGGGAGCGATCGGGATTTGATTATATCCTGAATATCCATCCAGGAAACAGTAGTACTTATGTCCCGCTAATCTCTCGAGCATTTGGTCAATGAACGGAAGAGGAAAGTGGTCTTTACGTGTGGTAGTGTTCAACTTTCGGTAATCGATATAAACTCGAATCTTCGTTGGAAGACGTGTTTGTACCAATTCTTTCTTCTCATTTTCTACCACAGTAAATCCTGCTTTCTTGGGCACAGCGTGAACTGGACTTACCCACTGACTATCGGATATGGGATAGATAATCCCATTGTCTAACAGTTTCAAGATCTCAGCTCTAACGGCTTCCTGCGTGATTGGGTTTAGTCTACGCTGTGGGTCTCGTTTTGGCTTGGCATCTTCCGTCGAATGAATCCGGTGTTGAACTATGGAAGGACTAATCCCCTTGATGTCAGCCATGGTCCAACCAATGGCTTCCTGATTTTCTCTTAACACAGAAAGAAGATCCTCTTCTTGTTGTTCAGTGAGATTGGATGCAATGATTACAGGAAAGGCTTCCTTCTCATCCAAGTACTTGTACTTGAGATGGTCGGAAATGACCTTAAGTTCAGAAGAAGGGACAGGATCTATCACTGGTTGTTCTTGGTGCAAAGGAAGAATAGGGGTGGAATTAGTGGCCCATTCAACAGTTGATTCAACAATCTGATCAAGGTTGAAGTCATCAGACTCCAACTCAAATTCCTCTTCAGACTCATACTCAACCTCCTCATCATGTTCACTTGTTAAACCTTCTATCAAGTTCACTTCGAAAGAATCATTGTCCAAATCCCTAGGTTGTTTTCCCAGATGGAAAATATTCACCTCTTTTGTCATATCTCCGAAGGTTAGACGCATCGACCCATTTCTACAGTTGATGATCGCATTTGCGGTGGCTAAGAAAGGACGTCCTAGAATGACAGGTGTCTGTGCTCTGTGATTTTGTACGGGTTGCGTCTCAAGAACAATGAAGTCTACGGGGTAAATGAATTTCCCGACCCGTATTGAAACATCTGTAATCTCCCCCTTGGGAATCTTTACAGAGCGGTCAGCCAATTGTATCGTCATTTGGGTCGGACGAAGGTTGCCTAACCCTAATTGCTGATACACAGAAAAGGGGAGAAGATTGATGCTGGCGCCCAAGTCAAGCAAAGCCCTATTGATGGTAGTCTGTCCTATGATGCAAGAAATGGTTGGGCTCCCTGGGTCTTTGTATTTCACAGGGATAGGACCAGTGAGCAGCTCACTAATGTTTGAAGCTAGGAAGACTTTTTTAGGGACATTTGCTTTTCTCTTCTTGGTGCACATTTCTTTTAAAAATTTGGCGTATGATGGAACTTGTTGTATGGCATCAAGGAGAGGGACATTGATTTGGACTTGGTTGAACATCTCTCTTATCTTCTCCATGTGAGCATTCATCTTTTGATTTGTGAGCCTATTTGTGAATGGTACAACAGGCTTGTATGTTTGCTCATCAATCTTTTCTTTTCGTTTGGACTGGGAAGTGGATGGTTGTGTGCTTGAAGAAGGATTGTCTTGAATGGGTTGGATTGGAACAGAAGGTGTTAGCTTTGACACAAATTTGGTGGATTGATTTGAAACCTTGTTATCTACATGCTTTCCAGATCTAAGGATATGGACAGTGTTGCATTGACTGGGACCCAAGTCTTCAACTTCATGCAGGGGAAGTGAGTTTTTGGATTGGGCACTGGTTGGCTAGGTAGCATTCCTTTTTGTCGTTCATTCAGAGAGTTAGCCAACTGCCCTATCTGGATTTGCAATTTGTTCATGTCCTGCTGCTGATTGTTCATCATTGAAGCTTGGGTCTTGGATAAGGTCTCTATCATTTTCTCCAAATCAGAAATTCTCTTGTCTGAAGGATTTTGTGGTGGATGATGCTGATACGAGGGCTGAAAGTTTGTTGGGTAAGGTGTTGGATTTTGATATGACTGGAATCTTGGTGGACTCTGGTATGAATGGACATTAGGTGGGTTCTGGTGGTAATTCGGTGGATGAGACTGAGCAGGGTATTGTTGTGGAAATGGTTGCCTCGGCTGCTCAGGACCAGACTGACTTCAAGAAAAGTTTGGATGGTTTCGCCATCCCGGATTGTATGTTTTGGAGTAAGGATTGTAATTAGGTCTGGTGTATGCGGCATTTGTACTCTCCTGATATATTTGAGATTGATATACAGGACACTCCTCAAACAGATGATTGAGATCATGGCAATAGGTACAACCCGGGTTGACCACAGGTGATGGACTGGCCACAGGTGATGGGTTGACCTGGTTTATAGCAGAAGATTCCCTAGACTCAAGCAGTTCTATCCTCTTTATCAGTTGTGTTATCTTGGCTTCGGCAGCTATAGAGGACTCTATGGAATGCATACCGGTTCTGGAAGTGGTGGGAGTGGGTTTCTCATGACATGACTCCCACTGAATCGTTTTTTCGGCTAAGGCTTCAAAGAGATCCCACCCCTGGTCTTCATTTTTCTTTAAAAATTCTCCTTGGCACATGGTTTCAAGGAGTGTTTTCGTTTGGTATTCAAGTCCATCATAGATAATTTGGCACTGACGCCATTTCTCTATGCCGTGATGAGGACAAAGGGCTAGAAGGTCTTTAAAGCATTCGAAATACTTCCAGAATGGTTCATTGGTTTCCTGCTTGAATTGCATGATGTTTTTCCTCATGAGGGCTGTCTTGTGAATGGGATAAAATTTCTTAAGAAAGACTTTTACAAAATTATCCCATGAAGAAATCGAACTGGCGGGAAGATTGTAAAGCCATTTCTTAGCGATGTCTTTTAGCGCAAAAGGTATGAACCTTAATCTAACAGCGTCCTCGGTCAATTGGGAAATCCTCATCATTACGCATACTTCTTCAAACTCTCGAATGAAGAAATACGCATCCTCAGATTCTAAGCCATGAAATCGGGGAAGTGTATTTATGAATTGTGGCTTCAGCTCAAATTGATTTCCATTGGTTGTGGGGAGAAGAATGCATGATGGAAGTGATGTGCGAATCGGGTAGAACTTGTCTTGCAACGAAGTGTGGTTTTCCATGATTGTGATTGTTTCTAGTGGTGGTGTTTGTGCAAGTGTAGAAATTCTCACTAGCCTAGCAGAATTTGGTTCCCGATACCACTCTCGCATACACAATCACAAACAACGTGCACCGATCACACAAACGAAAAAATTGAAAATAACAAACAATAAAAGAAAAATCAATCACAAGCTATCTAGGCTTCCTGGATCTAGACGACTCCTAACTGTTCGATGAACTAAAGAAGGTTGTTGCTTGAATCAGACCACAGCTAATCAGCCAGGTAGGGGCAAAATACGGTGGGAGGTATCCGTGCGTAAGCAACGGGCCTTAATTACGCCAAACCACGGTATCTTCGAGGCTTAACCTCTTAATCCCCTGCCTTAGACACTGATTTCACCGGAGTATGAATCAAAATCAACTTCCAACCTCAACCGATCTCCTACTGAGTCCGAATGTCCCTAGGGCCAACGTCTATCAGTTTTTATTAGAAGCTTGGGATTGTGAGTGCTGGGATGGTAGTTTTTGGGCTAAGGAAAGGGTGATGAAATCCCCCACCTTATCTTTTTTATTGGGTGATGCCCTTAAAGTCAATTTTGTGCAAGTGTACAGTTTATGCAAACAAGGTTCACTCAAAGCGATATAAATCAACCAAGAGGTGAGTCCTATACGATATGCAATGCGCACGTACCTTGCTCCAGCACTCTTCAACAGTAAAGTAAAGGAATTGAAAAGACACGTGCCTAGAATGCAAACGTCTAATCAATTTTTAACTTTAACAACAAATGTTTTACTGTTGATTTTATTAGCAGGAATATGGTGAAAGCATACAAGAATTAGAATTGCAGCAGCTGTATTTTTGCAAAGCAAGCAACCCTGCAGAAAACTGTGAGTAGTCAACTCATCATTACCGCGGATCCGCGGCTTTGGCCGAGATTTCGCGGCAAATCCGAGGGCACTTGGTCTCTGCTTTCTGGAGCAGAGGCCCAAGGCCACTTATATGTTACTGCAATGCTTAGATTCCTGTTTCTTCAACATGTAACCTGCAACAAAGAAGAAGATTCGTTTAGTTTCTCAATTGAATCAAAAACCGTTGCTCTCCCCGGCAACGGCGCCAAAAATTTGTTTGGAAAAGGAGAAGAGTTTACTCAAGTCAGAGATAGAGGGTTTTAGAGTCAACCTTCTTGTTGGATTGTAGTGCTCGAAACTCTGAAAATGTATGTTTAATATGCTCCTTCCAAATCACCGTAATAGCATAGGCTATACGGGTCGATCCTAAGGGAGAGCTCACGATAAAAGCTTTGCGGTTATGAATCAAAGAGAGAGAAAGCGAAGATTCTTCTATGTTCAAAAGAAAAACAACATGGAAAAGTAAAAGAAGAAATTTTTGTGATTTGGTTGCATGGAAAGAAAAACCGATGTAAAAGAGAATGAAAAAGAACTTTGGAAAGTTGTCTTGCTAGAAAAGAAAACTAATGAAGGAAGCTTTTGGAAAACTTTAGAATGAGAAAGGTCATGACTAGCTAACTTTACTAAATTGCTAACTTACTAAGCTCATGGGTGATGCATGCCTCATGTGGATTCATTGGCAAGAGATATGACTTGCTTGTTAGGTCAAGTATGTCCCACTTGGAAGATGAGTGTTCTTCTCGGTCTTAGCTTGTAGCCTCATTGATTCATCGGCTCCCGAGATAGACTTTCATGGTGGAATCAAGGAGTGCCACTCAAAGGGTTGCTAAGGAAGAAGATACAAGTTTCATTAGTCATTCAAGGCATATACAAGCTAGCTTTGAATTAAGAAAAGTGTTCTACAAACCATTAGCAAATTTAGGTGATCCATCTCCATGTTCCATCAAGGCACTTGTTCTAAAGACAAGGCTCTAAATGAGGCTCACATGAATCATATGGATGTCTAACAAGCATTTCCCAATAATGAACACAACTCATTTTCATTGGAGATCAAAAGAGACTTAACATTGCAAGTTAGAAATTAGCAATCACCCAAGAGTTAGAAGTTAGCAATGTTAGTTGTTAGCTAGTCATGTTAGAGAGAGTTAGCTATCCATTACAAGAGAAAGCAAGCAACAATTCATGTTAAAAGTAGAAGTGCAAATGAAGTAAAGCAAGAAGAAAGTAAAGCAATGCACTAGAAATTGTAAAGAAGAGAAGAAAGCTTGATTAATCCTTGCTTTGAAAAGATGTCACCTCCTTGCTTACAAGCTCTCAAACACTTTCTTTTCTCTCTTTTACAGAATCTCTAGGAGGAAGAAGAGGAATACACAAGAACTAAAAACCTAGAGAGAATCCCTACACTCCCTCTCAAATACAAGTTCTTTCCCCTAGTCTCTCCTCAGTCTCTCGTACTGGCCCTGATGGTCTATTTATAGGCCTCAGAAGAATCAGCTCCCAAATCTGAACCGTCGGATCAAATCTCAGCCCCAACGGCCAGATTCCTGTCGCGGAAACACGGCCAGAGCCGCGTTTCCGCGGCAGAATCTAGGCCGTTATGCCAGCGATTTCTGTTGCTGGTTTGTTACAGGTTGTTATCCACGTTGGCGCTTCTAGAAGGCTGACTAGGCGCATGGATGAATCCAGAAACTGGGCTATTCTTTTGGGCTTCTCTTTAGGCCTTTTAATTAATCCTTTTATTCTTGATATTTACATGGATTTGTGGGCCTCTTCTCCATTAAAATATGGACCTGCAAAAATAGAGAGAAAAGGAGTAAAAACCAATTTTTATTGATAATATGCATAATATAGAGGTCGAAGATGATGCAAAAATGAACTATAATAACTATCTGCCGGTTCAGAGGTCGCAATGACATAACCGATTGAGAAGCCACCAAGCTCGAAGTAGTCCTTATCGGACTCAAAGGCGAGACTTGGCTATCTGTCGGTTCAGAGGTCGCAATGACGTAACCGATTGAGAAGCCACCCAGCTCAAGGTAGTCCTTGTCGGACTGAAAGGCGAGACTTATCTTTTGTAAATGTCAACAAGTACAGAACTAGTCGTCGGCTTGTCTGTCACTTATCTTTTGTAAATGTCAACAAGTTTAGATATTGTTCAGACCAGTCAGAATTTTGATGGAATTTGGAAAAGGGTCTCATTTTCATTGCGAAAAACGAGGAGATCACTATCATAGGTTTAATGTTAACATAACAGCGAAATGGATGCCAGAGGTTATACTGTTAAACATAGCATGAAAGGGTCTCGTTCTCACGAGGAGAAACGAGGAAATCACTGTCATAGGTTTAGTGTTAACGTAACAGCGAAATAGATGCCAGTGGTTATACTGTTAAACATAGCATGAAAGGGTCTCGTTCTCACAAGGAGAAACGAGGAAATCACTGTCATATGCTTAGTGTTAACGTAACAGCGAAATAGATGTCAGAGGTTATACTGTTAAATATAGCATGAAAGGGTCTCGTTCTCACGAGGAGAAACGAGAAAATCACTGTCATAGGTTTAGTGTTAACGTAACAGTGAAATAGATGCCAGAGGTTATACTATTAAACATAGCATGAAAGGGTCTCGTTCTCACGAGGAGAAATGAGGAAATCACTGTCATAAGTTTAGTATTAACGTAACAGCGAAATAGATGCCAGAGGTTATACTGTTAAACATAGCATGAAAGGGTCTCGTTCTCACAGGGAGAAACGAGGAAATCACTGTCATAGGTTTAATGTTAATGTAACAGCGAAAGGGATGAAAAAATCTTTATATGTGGTCTTACCATTCTATGGATGAGAATTGGTAAGTGATTTTGGAGAGGGAATCAAATGGGAACAGGTCCCTTAGGATTTTTAGCAAATCCCCAGCTGTCAACGGGTTTGATATGCCTTTACCAACTACCGTTTGAGTCAGGCTAGCCATGCTATTCCCCTCAGCATGATGAGTTATCGAGGACTTATGTTGGGCTTAAAGGCCAACATTTTCCTCTATCCTTTACCGTTAAAGGTGTTGGATCATTTGGTTAGCGTATGCGTAACCTTGATTCTCCTTTGGACAACCAGTGTATGACCAGGTTCCTACTAGTTTGTGGTTGTATGATCCCAATTGGAGGAAGAGAGGCTCTCTTTGCGTGTACCTTGGATATGAAGGTCTTGATCAGAGGTGTAGTGTTAACTTGATCATGAGAAGGATCCTTAATCAAGGATAATACTTCTTTAAGAACTTGCCATTGATCGACATCATGGGTAAATCGCCATCTGAAGTCATAAGGCGATATGCTCCGTTTGAATAGACTGTTTCTATTACAAACGGTCCTTCCCATTTAGGCTGAAATTTGCCTTTGATTTTGTGCGTCATAATCATCGGTCGTCTGACGGCTAAAACCAAATCTCCTTTCTGGAAGACTCTTTGTTTGACCTTATTATTGAAGGCTTTTGAAATTCGAGCTTGATACAACTCGATGTGCTGCTGAGCTTGTAACCGCTTCTCACCTAGGGCTTCGAGCTCTTGAAGACGCAACCAATCATTGTCCTCTGATGCGATCTTAGTGGTCAGAGCAACTCGTACTGACGGCATCTGGATTTCCAATGGTATGACTGCTTCACACCCGTACACCAGGGAAAAAGGCGTATTGCCTGTCGGGGTCCGAACCGTGGTTCGGAAGGCCCAAAGACATTTACCAAGCTTTTCGTCCCAATCTCGCTTATTCGAGGAGACAAACTTCTTGAGCAACTTGATGATTATTTTGTTGAATGCTTCCGCTAAGCCATTAGTGGCGGGATTATAGGCAGTTGAAGCCACATTCTGAATTCAGTATTTATCGCAGAACCGATAGAATACTTGGCTTATGAATTGGGGATCGTTATCATGGATGACTCGCCTAGGGACACCAAATCGATGGATGACATGGTGTTTAATGAAATTAACCACGTTAGAAGTTTTGACTTCTACCAGTAGTATGGCTTCTGCCCACTTTGAAAAGTAATCGGTTATTGCTAGAATAAACCGGTGACCTCTTGTCGAAGAGGGGCTGATTGGCCCTACGACATCGATTCCCCATGCTTCGAATGGCCATGAAGCAACAGTTGGGTGGAGCAACTTTGAGGGTTGGTGTATGAAGTCCGCATGAATTTGGCATGCTTTACACCTTCGTGCATATTGGATGGCATCAGCTATCATGGTTGGCCAATAATATCCAAGCCTATGCAATCTGTCTTTAAGCTTTGGACCTGGCTGATGAGCTCCACATATGCCGTCGTGTGCTTCTTTAAGCACTTCTTGTGCCTCAGAATTAGAAAGGCAACGGAGGAGGACACCGTCATATGAACGACGGTAAAGTGTCTTCAGAGTTGGATCATAGTAAAAGCGGAGAGACCTTCGTCTGATAGATGCCGCTTCTTTAGGATTGTCTGGCAGCAGACCATGTAAAGCATAGTCGATGAGAGGAAATCGCCAATCTCTCAGCTCAAGATCCGTCGAGATATTATAGACCTCTCTAGTTCTTAACATATGTTTAGAGCAGACAAGGTGTCGAGTCGCCACTATGAGGTGATACTCGGTGTCGACTGGCAAGGCTAGTGTTGTTGCTAATGCAGCAAGAGCATCTGCCTTAGTATTCTGAGATCGAGATACGTGCTCGATGTAAAAACCATCAAACAGATTAGCCAATTCGATGACTGTGTGATAATAAGGCACCAAATCCTCGTGGTGGACCTCATATTCGCCTTTAACCTGATTGATAATCAGTTTTGAGTCGTCGTAAGCTTCGAGGTAGCGTACCCCCATTTCGTGGGCGCTGAAGACCAATGAGCAGAGCATTATATTCCGCTACATTGTTGGAGCATGATTCTGTCAGAGAAAATGCTCTAGGAAGGACGTGATTTTGTGGAGAGATAAACACAACCCCCACGCCGGCGATGATCCTGCCCTTAGGACCTATTCGTGATGCTCCATCGAAGAACATCTGCCAAACTATCCTCCGCTGTAAAGGTAATAGCAGGTACCTTTGATTGCACATGATGGCATTCAGGGCATGGAGACTGAGCGACTGAGCGTCATCTTTAGGGATTTCTGGCATATATGTCAGGAATGATTCTGAATCAGCCAGCGCATCTTTGAGCGCTTCTCTTGTCTCTTTTGAGAGACGAAGGAGCTCGTGTATTATAATACGAGCCGAGATATTGGCCAGCTAGGCCAATATGTCAAAACGAAAGGGCGTGTCAAGCCCTGGGCCTGAAGGCTTCTTCAGGAAATGGTCGAACCGGACTTCCTTAAGCTTCTCCTTTCCCTTGGTTGGGACCGAAGCGGATGCTGGTACTTGTACTGATGTCGTTTGTTGTTGTGTCTCATCAGTAGCTTTCTCATACTGTTTTAAGTATGATTTTCTGGATCGAGTACCCATCGGCTGAGGTACATCGGCCTGCGTCGCGCAAGCGTGCTTTTCTCCATCAGAATCACTGAGAGAAGCTGATGTAAGATTGTCATCGTCTGGCAAGATGGAGATGACATTGCAAGATTTGCCCTTCGACTTGGACTTCTCTGAATCCCATTGTTCGTCTTGGACAAGGTCTGGGTGTACCCACATGACTTCCCCTGTCTCCAGTGTCAAGGGAACAAGACCCCTATTATCCTGAGTTTTAGCCGCAGGATGCTTGACTTCCAGCCGTGGCGCAGGGACTGGATAAGTCTTGTCAGGGACTGTGACCTTTGGGGTTTTGCTGAACTCGAGGGTCACCATGTTTGCAGTGACTTTCTTTTATTCTGTCTTCAGTGTCAGAACTCCGGCGTCGATCAAGGCTTGAATTCTGTCCTTGAGGACAAAGCACTTGTCGGTGGGATGGTGAATCATCCTGTGGAAGAGACAATATTTGGGATCATTCGTGCGTCCTATCTCATTGGGGCGTCGAGCATCTGGCAGCTTCATTTTATTCCCTTTGTGGAGTAAATGGAATATTGTGACCACCTGATCGTCTCTGAAGGAGTACTGTTTCGGGGAAAACTTAGACTCCTGATTATTGAAGCTGCTCTTCTTGGCCTTCGACTGAACATCCCCTGACAATTATACGGACATAGTCTCCTTCCCTTTGGCTTGAGAAGACTGCGTCATGTCGCCGTGTCCTTTGTTGTTCATACCCCATTTGCCTTTAGGGGTGGATGGTTCGAACTTTTTAGCTGACTTTTCGGCTATCTCAGCTTGTTCGACCAGTTCTTTCCAGGTATGGGCTTTGATAGCCCCATGCGAATCTCTACTTGGTCCAAGAAGTTATGCCTGCACGTCTGTAAGAGCATGGGTAATGGCATCCCTGCTGGGCACATCAAAGACAAGTTTCTGAATCGCTCAATGTAGTCACGAACAGATTCGCCCTTCTTCTACACGGTGGAGAGGAGCTTGTCCATGATTACCTCGGTATCGTCCTCATAGAAATGAGAAAGGAATCGGGTTTCCAGGTCGATCCAAGAATTGACAGAGCCCGGAGGGAGACTTTGGAACCAGTCAAATACTACCCCCTTTAAGGTGCCAATAAACAGCCTAGCCATGATGGCATCATTATTGTCTATAACATTACCGGTCTGAGACCGAAAATAGTAGATGTGCTGGTTTGGCGAGCTCTTACCATCGTACGTATGTAACGTTGGTGGTTTGAACTTTGGTGGGTATGATACTGAATCCCACTCCAGCGGGTAAGGACGGATTGCCCCTACTTTCTTTAATTCATCCCTCTGAGCTAGGGATGCAATTTGAGCTTGGATGCCCTTAAGGACTTCAGCGTCCAAAGAAGAACCCTCCTTGGACTTCTCCGTCTTTGGGTGGTCATTGCTAAGATGTTCTTCCTCATCATGGTTACTCCCGGTATCATTATTATTCCGGTTATTGAAGAGTTGAGCGAGCATCTGTTGGATGTTGTCCAAAGCTTCTTGCTGGGTTTTGGAAGTTTGCTCCTGAGCTTCCAGACGTCGACGAAGATCGTCATTACCATTATCAGCCATGTTCACTGATACTCTGTCTGTTCGCGCTGAGCTGACGGTCGCCGAAGAGGCATACCGACTATCTTTATCTTCTTCATCACACCATTGGACTGATCCTCCCCTTAGTTCCGGCGAGGCTACTGCCGTTGAGGAAGAAGGCTGTTCATAACTGTAGGGTATCGTAACCCTAGATCTGGTGTTTCGAAAGACACCCTCTTCATGTATGATTGAAGCTTTACCTGCACACAAAATACGGAATTACAGAACTTAGAAATAAAGATGTGCAAGTGCTCAATTCTTACCGCTATAGCAAGTGGCTATGCGGGTCGTGATCCACAAGGAGGGTTTTGCGATAGAAGCATTCACGGTTCTTTATTGAAATCTTAATGAAGACAAAATGAAAGTTCTTTGTTTTTAAGAAATAAAAAAGGAAAAAGAATTATGTTAAAGTTAGAAAGAAAACGGTAGAATGAGAAGGTGGAGAAGAATGGAGAATGACTATTTACAAAGAAATGGGAAAGAAAGCGACTATGTACAAATGAGTTGGGAAAGAAAGATTTGGAAGAAGTGGTGTTGGTGATTTAATTTACAGAAATAAAAGAAAAGAAATACAAATAATTACTTACCTTCTTTTCACTAAAAGCTTACCTTGAATCTTCAGCTATGATTTTACCTTGAAGTGGAGGCAATCAGCGCATAGCCCATAAGAGTTGATCATTGGTCTCTTCCACATTACATCATCAAGACAACTCAAGCATGAAATGATACAGAGAGAGACTCAATTCCATCGTCATGAGCTATCGGTGGCACTCGCAAAGGCAAGGCTATTTCGATGCTTTTAGACTCACTTGGAAGACAATTGTACCAAAAAGAAAAGTGAAGTAGAAAAGAAGAAGACGAAGAAAACTAAAAAGAGTACATACAAAGAAAGAACATGGATTCGATTTCATAACGATCAAAGAAAAGAAAGAAACCTTACACCAGTGTCACTCTCAGCTCAAGCTTCATTCTTGTTCTTCGATGAAAGTCTGATCTCCTCTGAATTACATAAATGAAAACTAAATTACATGAAAAAGAAAACAAAAACCTAAACTAAAAAATGGAAAACTAGTCTAAATCCTATCTCTGCATGGTCGTCCCATTTTCAGTGCAAATACTGGCTTTTTATAGGCAAAAACCCAACCTACAGGATCCCGCGAAGATTGGGGAGCAAACGCTCCCCTAACTCCTTAACCAAGCCGCAGAAACGCGGCTTTGGCCGCGTTTTCGCGGCCAGGGTGTGGCCAGGTGGCCGCACCCTGTTGGTGGGTCTCCCTGATTTTTCCTTCTGCATTTATCTTCAGTTAGTTTTCTCGTTTGAGTCCAGGATTGTGACGAAATGGCCTTTGATTCTTGGCTTTAACCGATCGATTCTGAGAGGATTCTTCTCAACCGGTTTTTACCTCTTGATTTTGCCCTGCTTTACTGAGCTCGAATTAATTCTGATTTAATTCAGAATTTGGTGGGCTTTTGGGCTCATTTCTCTTCATCTCCTTAAGGAATAGGCCTACAAAATAAATTAAATATTTAATTAGGACAATGCAGATTTTATTCTATAATAAGTATGGAAATATGATACTAAATATGCAACATTATCGACCAATCACACCCCCATACCTATCTTTTGCTCGTCCTCGAGCAAAACAACTAAATTATACTAAGGATTATTAGACCACTTTCGCAGGTCACGCGATTGCACTGAGCATGTGCAACAAGCCGTTAAACCTCTAGGTTTCCCCTAGAGGACGAGTTTTGTCTCGTGAGGGTTTTTCAGTGGAATACACCCACAAAATCCATAAAGAAAGAGAAACAAATAGTTAGTATTTTCGAAAAGCATTTTGAAAGAGAAAAATATCTGAAATATAATTGTAAGATTTAAGCAATCTATAAGTTATAGGAAAGCTGAATTTTTTATTCCTAAACTTAGTCTCTATTCAAAAATTTGTTATCAATCAAAGTAAGGAGTCAAATTGTACTTCTCATCTTGTCTATTACTTACCCTAAGTCATATGCACCTTGTGACTGTGAAACTTTTGACTAAGGGTTCATTAACTCTAACTCTTATGCCTTATTTATTTTTATATATATATTTTGTGGTATTATTCCTTAGTTCTATTAGGCTTTCTAATCTGCCCATGTAACGAGCCTTTAATCGATGACTCCCAAACCAAACGGTCTTAGGGCACCGGGTGAGAAAACACCCCAAGGACTTAAGGACCCGAGCAAATAAGGCCACAAAACTAAGGATTTTATTATATGGACCCCTTTTAAGCGTGAATACTTATGCTTTATTAGGCACAAATACCCAGCTTAATCAGAGGAATTTTTTTCCTCAAACTTATCTAATCATCTTTCGCATAAATACTAAGGCTTGCTTAGGCCAAAGCACCTAGCTAATCAATAATTAGACTTGTTCATTTTTCATAGATATTTTTTCTTTTTTTTTATATATAAGGCATAAGAATCTTTGTTTTTGAGCCCTAAGTGTGTAAGTGTATGAAGTGTGCATATTTCATTAAGGTAAAGATCAAGACTAAATTACTTTGACAAATTTTCTTCCTAACCCTAAAAATCAAACAAATAATCTTATTTTGACCAAGTATAAGAAATCCTAATTTGGATTTTCCTATTCCTTAAAATTAACTTAATTTCTTACAAAAAATATGTCAAAATATTGTTTCTATTTTCCAAAAGTTTTTAAAGTAAAGAAAATTTTAATTTTTTTTAATAAAAAGAAAAAACTTAAGTTATGTTAGACCCTCCCCCACACCTATCTCATGCATTGTCCTCAATGTATAAATTAATGCATAGATGCATGAAAAAGAAGAAGGGAAGGAAAATGTTACCTTAAGGTGGTAGTTCCGGTGGTGGTCTGATTGGTCCACGAAATGTGGCCCAATCAACTTTTCGTAGGGTTCGGAGGAACCCACCAGAAATTTCACTAATATAACCCATTAAAATGATGAATCCATAAAGGATTTTTATTAAATATTGGACCCCATCTAATTTCCAAATTCCATAATTGATTTCGGAGTCAAATTTGTCAACCATCTTGTCCCAAAATGGAGTGTGAAAAGATAGAATGATTGACTTGGACTCAGGAAGTATAGGAACTAATACCGACTCAGGAAGATGACTTAAGTCAAGTAAAGGCTCAGGAGTCAAGATTGGTTCAGGAAGTGGGTCCAAGTCAAGAAAGTGAAACTCAAGTCCACATTTATTTTTCAACAATGGAATGTGACTTAATATTGGTGATTCAAGTTCAGGAATGATAGGTGGGGGAATCAAACTGAATCTAAAATATTACTCAAGTTTGGTAACAAAACAGGAGTCAATATTGATTCAGAAAGTTGAACTGGATCACAGATTTGAGAATCTAGGTCACATATCTCATTGAGTTCAATATCAAAAAAATGAGAACTTGCCAATTTGTCAATAGGATTTTCAAAAGTGTAAAATTGGTCAAGTTCAATATGATCATCAAGAATGGGTGATTCAATTTCATGATGAATTGGCACATGATCCAATGTTGACTCGAGGAAAAGATTAAAATCAGGTAAAGATACCGGAGTCATTATTGAATCAGGAAGTAAAATTGAATCACTAAGTTGAAGTTCATGATCATATTCATTTTCAAGTTCGATTTCAGGCAAGGATAACTTGCCAAACTATCAATATTATTTGGAGTTTGGGCAAGTTCAAATGACTGTTCTGAAATGGAACCTTGATTTTCAAAACTACATGACTCTTCGGCTCTAACAGAATGGTTAGTGACATCAGAACTGGTCAAACGGTGAGAACGTAGAGATTGGACCATCATATCTATGTCACAATTACGAGCTTTTTGAGCATGAGTCATGGCTTCAAGCATCTTTTTCATAGTTGATAGGTTCATTGTTTTGTTGAAAAGATGAAGTGTTGTCTTGAAATTGGTGGTGAAATTGTGAGTCCATCAGATTTTGGGATTTTTGTTTGGACTCACGCATACTCATTTCCAAAATTGATAGTTTTCTATTTTGGACAGGTGGAACTGAGTATGATTCTTGGAAATATTGTGGACTAGGTGGAGAAGGAGGACAAGTTGGTTGAAAATTTGACTCGGGGTAGGTGAATCCCCACTGACTCTATGAAGAGTTGAAATCATTCTGGAAATTATAGTTATTAGATTGGGGCATGGGTTATATTGATTCAGATAAGACCAATCCGGCACACTAGGTTGGTTAAAGTTATGATATGCCGGGTTGGTAATATCCGAAAATGAAGTCGGTGTGTATATGGATTATTATTAAAGTTGGAAAAATTGTTATTATAAGCCATATCACACAATAGAATACAAACAAAAAGAAAACAAACAAATAAGCAAACAAATAAAAGGAAAAAATTCTAACTAAGTTAAGGTAGACCTATGACCTAGACGACTCCAAACTGATTAGACTGTCCACGGGAGGTTTAATGCAGACTTTTGACCACAAGCTAATCAGCCAGGTCAGGGCAAGGTTGGTGGGAGGTTTTCCGTCAAAGACGTTCCTTAATTAAATAACCACCAATCTTCGGGCTTTCGGCCCTTAATCCCTTTCCTAGACACTGATTTTGCAGGAGTCAAATTCCAACACCTTTCCCCCTTAGGATAATCTCCTAATTGAGTCCGAGATTTCCCTAGGGCCAATGTCTACTCATTTTTAGTTAGGCTTGGGTTAGTGAGTGCTTGGAATCTGATTTTTGGGCCAAGGAAGGGTGATTAAATCCCCACCTTATCTTGTTAATGGGTGGTGCCCTTAAAATCAATTTGTGCAAGTGTACAAGATATGTAAATAAGATTCACTCAAAGCGATATAAATCAACCAAGAGATGAGTCCTATTCTAGATGCAATGCGAACGTACCTTGCTCCAGCACTCTTCAACAGTAAAAATAAATGAATTGAAAAGATACGTGCCTAAAATGCAAACGTCTAATCAATTTTTTTATCTTTTTCAACAAGTATTTTACTGTTGGTTTATTAGCAGGCTTTTGTGATGGCATATAAGAAAAAACAAATTGCAAAAAACTAGAATTTTGCAAGTCAAGCAGCCCTGCAAAAAACAACGTTAGTAGTCAACTCCTTTTTGCCGCGTATCCGCAGCTTTGGCCGCGAAAACGCGGCAAAGCAGAGGGCACTTGGTCTCTGCTTTCTAGAGCAGAGTCCTAAGACCACTTATATGTTACTGCAATCTTCTTTTCTGCTTTGCTTGCCCTATAACCTGCAACAGAGAAGAAAATTCGTTTTAGTTCTAAAAATTAAATAAAATCAGATTTCAATAAAAACCGTTACCCTCCCCGGCAACGGCGCCAATTTTGATTGAAGCTTTACCTGCACACAAAATACAGAATTACAGAACTTAGAAATAAAGATGTGCAAGTGCTCAATTCTTACCGCTATAGCAAGTGGCTATGCGGGTCGTGATCCACAAGGAGGGTTTTGCGATAGAAGCGTTCACGGTTCTTTATTGAAATCTTAATGAAGACAAAATGAAAGTTCTTCTTTGTTTTTAAGAAATAAAAAAGGAAAAAGAATTATGTTAAAGTTAGAAAGAAAACGGTAGAATGAGAAGGTGGAGAAGAATGGAGAATGACTATTTACAAAGAAATGGGAAAGAAAGCGACTATGTACAAATGAGTTGGGAAAGAAAGATTTGGAAGAAGTGGTGTTGGTGATTTAATTTACAGAAATAAAAGAAAAGAAATACAAATAATTACTACTTACCTTCTTTCACCAAAAGCTTACCTTGAATCTTCAGCTATGATTTTACCTTGAAGTGGAGGCAATCAGCGCATAGCCCATAAGAGTTGATTATTGGTCTCTTCCATATTACATCATCAAGACAACTCAAGCATGAAATGATACAGAGAGAGACTCAATTACATCGTCATGAGCTATCGGTAGCACTCACAAAGGCAAGGCTCTTTCGATGCTTTTAGACTCACTTGGAAGACAATTGTACCAAAAGAAAGTGAAGTAGAAAAGAAGAAGACGAAGAAACTAAAAAGAAGTACATACAAAGAAAGAACATGGATTCGATTTCATAACGATCAAAGAAGAATAAACCTTACACCAGTGTCACTCTCAGCTCAAGCTTCATTCTTGTTCTTCGATGAAAGTCTGATCTCCTCTGAATTACATAAATGAAAACTAAAATTACATGAAAACGAAAAACAAAACTAAACTAAAAAATGGAAAACTATTCTAAATCCTATCTCTGCATGATCGTCCATTTTCAGTGCAAATACTGGCTTTTTATAGGCAAAAACCCAACCTACAGGATCCCGGGAAGATTGGGGGAGCAAACGCTCCCCCTACTCCTTAACCAAGCCGCGGAAACGCGGCTTTGGCCGCGTTTCTGCGGCCAGGGTGTGGCCAGGTGGCCACACCCTGTTGGTGGGTCTCCCTGATTTTCCTTCTGCATTTATCTTCAGTTGGTTTTCTCGTTTGAGTCCAGGATTGTGATGAAATGGCCTTTGATTCTTGCTTTAACCGATCGATTCTGAGAGGATTCTTCTCAAACATTTTTTAACCTCTTGATTTTTCCCTGATTTACTGAGCTCAAATTAATTCTGATTTAATTCAGAATTTGGTGGGCTTTTTGGCTCATTTCTCTTCATCTTCTTAAGGAATGGGCCTGCAAAATAAATTAAACATTTAATTAGGACAATGCAGATTTTATTCTATAATAAGTATGGAAATATGATACTAAATATGCAACATTATCGACCAATCAATGTACCAAGACTTCGCCTAAGCCTGGGCTGTAATCTGGATCTGGGAACTGTAGGGAGTGTCGTCGGACGCTTGTCTGCCCCTGCGCAGCTCTCGTCCTCTTCTGGTCATGTTGATGGATGCAGAGGGTAGGTCTCACGAGACGCTCCTTTTATGATGTTTCACTAGGGCTTGTACCGACAACCGATCAAAAACTGATCGTCGGCCTGGAGGAGTGGCGGGGATTGGTCCTAGCCGGCAATGGACTGAGTGGATTGTCACCAACTGACATCCCACTTGCTGACAACAGGAGGAGAAGTTTGAAAAGATTTTGACTTTCGCTTACTTGTCAAGACTTCCCGCAAGTCAGACCCAGTTGGGCCTAAACGATCCAGCGCAGAGGCTCTTTTGGATCGCGCATAGGACGATGTCCTGCTCCTTTTATCACCGCAGAGGGGATTAGCACAGAATAGTGCTTCAGCTCTAGCTTCGCGGCTAAGAACCTTGGGAGTGCCCTTGGACGTTGGCATCAGCAATGCTGTCAACACTTAGGGATAATTTCTTAGCTCCGCTACGAAGCGCGAGCTTAGCGCTTGACGAACTGGAAAGCGGAGCACACTGTGCTGCTTTAACCGTTTGCTGCTGTGAAGGCGATTAGCCTTAATCAGTGCTTTGAATCTTGATTCCCGGTTAAAAGCTTTGGAAACGCCCTTGGGCGCTGAAGCTGCCTGAGCAACACTATCAGCACTTAGGGACAGTCCCTTAGCTCCGCTGCGATGAGCGAGCTTAATAGTTGAAGAACTGGGGAACGAAGCACGCTGTGGTGCTTTGGTTCGAGCTTCGCGGCTATGAACCTCGCGCGTAGACGCTGTGGTACAGTAGCTTCGCTCATGAGAACGAGGCTGGCGCGAGTTGTTGCTCTTGGATTGGACGAAGGTATGGTCGCGCGCTGTAACTTCGCGGCTAGCAGTATTGTTAGAGCAGGCAGGCATCTTGCCTTTTTCTTCGTGAGAGAGACGCACTTGTGGCGTAGCTACGCCTGAGGCTTCATCCAAAGCCTTCTGTTTTGGCCTCCACATCTGCTTTGACAAGGGAGATTTAGGTTCGCAAGGAACTAACTAGCCACGCGCGAGGCTGAGGGTGTTGGCAGAATTCTGCTCCTGGTTTCTATTCTGAAACCTTGGTCATGGAGACCTTTCTATGTTTCCGTGCATGAAACATTAGACCACCCCAGAGAGGACTTCTTCAAATTTTCCTTGGTCGAAGTGAATGACCAGGTTCTTGAAAGTGATAGGCTTGCACTGCGGGCCTGCTTCCTTGTTGCGCCAGAGGACCGCAGTAGGCTCGCAGAGAGCCTTATCTGTCTACACGGAGACTTGCTTTGAAGATTTAACTAAAGATGCTCTGGCTGCACCGGCTTCCTTGAATTCAGAGATAGACCCGAAGGTCTGTTCGTCGCATTGCGACACTTGATTCTCAGCAGTAGAGAAATCAATCCCCAACGGAGTCGCCATCTTGTTTTCCATTGATTTGCAAAAGGGGAAAACTTACAAAAAAGAGTCGAGGAGCTAAATTACAAGTATTCTAAGAAGATTACAAGTAGATCTCCTCGGAGATTCTGGAGAAGTGTGCCGATAGGAGTCTGGTCAGCGCGCGACCACTTTGTCCCTTTGACGATGCGAGCGATGAGATTCCCTTCTCGCCCGGTTCGGGGAATCGGAGAACGAAAGGTGGTAGAACCTTATTGTTGCTTCTCAAAACCGCCTTCTCTAAGGAATTCCTTCTCGCCTGGTTCCGAAAATTCCTTGAGAGGAAGGAAGGTATTAGGGTATCAGCACCCTGATTAGAGAAGCAGTTCTCTAAAGTTTCTGAATTCTTGGAAGCAAGAGAATAGATCTCTGTTTAGCCTCTCTTTGCCTATGCACACGCGGTGCGTCCTCTCGAGAAGTCTGTCGTCTCTTCCCGTGGAGTCGTCATTTTTCCTTGTGCCCCTGGTGGGCTATTTATAGGGAGAGCAAGGGTATAATCGTCCCTTGAAAATATAGAAACAGATTGAATCAAATCTGTTTAAATCTGGAAAGTAGCCTTGCTGCGAGCTAGAATCAGCTTTCTGCGAAGCTAGAAATAGCAGGTAGATCGGTCTCCTGATTTATTTTGATCCTTTCCATATAGTTGGAAGAGATTTCCCTTGATCCTCTTACTCGTTTTAGGAGAGTCAAGAGATTATGGCAATCAACTGCCAAATTTATCTCAGATTGGATCTTGATTGGATTTAATCTTGATCCTGATTAGATTTGATCTCATCTGGAGATTTAATTGGTCAAAGGTTGACCATGACAGACCCGCAGCAGAGCTGCCGCGTCGAGCTCACAGCGGAGCTGGAAGGCGCATCTGGCGAATCAGAAGAAAGCTCTTCAGCGAAGCTACATAACATCTGTGGCGAAGCTACCGAACATCCTTCTGCGCGGTTGCGTATTGCTTCAAGCGAATCTAACTCTCTTTGCGGAGTTAACTGAGCACTTCAGGTGAAGCTATAAGTTAGCTTCCTGACGAAGCTGTGAAAGGCTTCAAGGCAAAATTAGGTGATCTTAGCCTCTCAGGCGGGCTATCCCTTTGGGCTTATGTGATGCTAAGTGTTAGCATCTTAGACCTGCTGAGGTCTGTTTAGAGACAATCCGGGCTTACTGTCTGCTTCACTGGATCAGTAGAGTCCAGTTGCTTCTTTGTCCCTCGGAGATGGGTACAGAACTGGTCGTCAGCTTATCTGTCACTTGTCTTTTGTAAATGTCAACAAGTACAGGACTGGTCGTTAGTTTGTCTATTGCTTGTCTTTTGTAAATGTCAACAAGTTTAGACATTGTTCAGGCCAGTCAGCTTATCTTTCACTTGTCTTTTGTAAATGTCAACAAGTTTAGACATTGTTCAGGCCAGTCAGAATCTTGTCTTTTTTAAAGTGTCAACACTCACCATTGTACGATAAGCCAAAGGCATTTGCCGAGGTTCTCGTCCCTATCACATTGACTTTTTGAAACGAACTTCTTGAAAAGTTTACTGATGGTCTTATTGAAGGCTTCTGCAAGACGGTTGATAGCTGGATAATATGTCGTTGAAGACACATTTTGGATTCTGAATTTATTACAGAATCTCTGAAATGCTTGGCGACGAATTGGGGTCCATTACATGGATGATTCGTTGAGGAATGCTAAAGCGGTATATCACGTGGTGCTTGACGAATTTGATCATGTTGGATGTCTTTACTTCTTTGAAGGGGATGGCTTCGCCCATTTGGAGAAGTAAGCGATTATAGCTAAAATGAACCGATGTCCTTTGGATATTGGAGGGCTTATGGGTCCAATGATGTCCATTCCTACATCTCAAATGGCCATGAAGAAGACGTCGGATGAAGATGACCTGGTGCTTTATGGATAAAGTCACCATGGACTTGACAAGTGTGGCATCGCCTGGTGTTGGTAATGGCATCAGAAATCACCTTTAGCCAA
>JAVJIF010013857.1:0-161886 GCA_038442645.1 Agave tequilana
TATGTATGCATGTATGTATGCATGTATGTATGTATGCATGATTATTAGTGAGTATGTATGTATATATATGTATGTATATAGGTGTATGTATATATATACTTGTATATGTATGTTGACGGTGTGTCCGTGTATGTATGCACGTGTGGCATGTGTGTATGGGTACTTGTGTGAGTGTATTAGGTGTGTGTATTGATTCTCCTTCCTCTCTTTGTGTCTGGTGGTGTGTTACAGCGGTTCAGACTCGCACGGACAATCCGAATTCGATAACAGGATATTCAAATTTGTATCCATTCTGGACCCAATGCACAGGTGATTTCAAGACCGATCCATGGGATGACCGTAGATCAGTACGGGTTTCGTGCAGTGAGACCTGACGGCGATTCGGTTCCTAAATTGCGTCATTTCATGTGAGTGTTTTGTTCATGTGTATTTCCTTATTTACAGTTTTGAATGCCGTTTACATGTTATTCTTATCATTTCATGTGGCTTTCTGTTATATTTTACCAGTTTGATTACTTGTATCACTTCATGAGACATTAATGATTGTTCACTTTATTTACATAGTCTATATGAGTTTGTATCAGCGTCATTTCATGTGTTAGTAGTTTGTCGTTATTGGTTTAGGCTTAGTACTGATACACCTTAGACTGTGACTTAACTCGGCTCGATCTTGAGATTGATATAGTTTGTGTTTGAGATTAATAGAAGATTTTTATGTGCATTAGTTATCAGATTTGACATTCATGTATTTGGCGATTATTTTCGACGGAACTCTTTTGGATATTATGAACAACCAGATATGATGTCTCTACCAATATGAGACGGTTTAGAGATACTGCAGATAATAGATCAGATGTAATTGATGTTAGACATTTTGGGACTCGATGTTTTATCATCAAGATATTAGTTTTTTTGCTAGTTCTCATTTAGTTTATGTATTATACTGGTTTCGGTCTTTAGTCGTGAGAAAAGTTGGATTGTGATTTGGATTGATCTTGAGTTAGAGTTTAATCTAGAATTTACATTCTTCATACGGATCTTGAACTCATAAGATGGGATGGACGTAACTAGATTTATAGTTGTGAGTATTTGGAATCTATTTAGATGATACTTTGTTGGTGTTGAGTATCAGATGTAGACTATTTTAGATTGCAGTTGTTTGAGGATGTTTCCTCTTTAGATATGATTTCGGTATGTGTTGACCTAGTTGGTCTCAAGAACATACCATATGCTTCATGTTTAGTTATTGATTACTTCAGTTAATAGGATTGATTATTGTAATAGTGATCTAGTTGATATCAGTGATCTTATACTTTAGAGTTATCAATAGCATTCATCACTTTATTAGTTATTGGTGAGATTATTTATTGGTGATCATATGCTGTGTTCAGAGTTTATAGTAGTCTCAGGTATCGGTGCCACTTACCAGTTGTTAGTGACACCTTTGTGCTAGTGTTTATATCTCCAGTATCCTATTTCAGATGTCAGATATTAGTTTGTTAGCTACTCAGTTGTCAGATATCAGTTGTCAGTTGTCAGATGTCAGATTATCAGCTATTATTGACATCACTAATTATTGAGATATCGTTACTCTTTAATAATAACTCATATTATTACTTGTTAATAAAAGACACCGTAACCCGGGAAAAGGGTAATTGCCTGATAATGCATGTCGTGTATTTTGAGAGGACTTATTATGGTACTGAGTTGTGGGTTCCACCATGATAAACTAGGGAAGTACTGGCTACCTAGTTATTCAGTTGTCAGTTGTCAGGGCTATCCCCAGATTACGACACCACATTAGTTGTCTTTTCGTGTGGGGCTAAGGTCTCAGTTATTAAAGCTTGCGCTTGTCCTGATTCAGCGTCAGGGGTGTTAGACCGTGCTACCGAGCATGTACGGTACCCTTTCAAACACATGCACTACATTGGCGGGCAGTTACAACAACGATAACTTGTTTATATGTGGGAAACGGTTGTGGTATGGGATACAGCTAAGTACTACATTAGTTAGGTTAATATAATCAACGAGACTAGTGGCGTATGCTAGGTTACACATCTTGACATCAGTTGTTTGTTTACAGTTGTAATTGTTGCTTTTGATCTACATACATGTTGTTATTCAGTTTCCTTCAATTATCTGTTTATCATGTTATTTCAGTTATTTTCTATTTGCAGTTTATCTTGTTGTTATTCTGTACACATTGTTTATATGCACGAGCACTTCTCTTTACACACATACTTACTGGGTCGCTTTCTGACGACCCTGGATTTGTACGTCTAGATATTGGATGCTTTTTTATATTGTTCAGGTGTTCAATGAGACCGTACGCTTCGCGAGGAGCTGGAGTTTCTCCCTATTTGATTCTGGTATTCTATCTTTCTTACTTTCTGTTATTTTCTGATTCTCGATATATCAGATTTAGTTGTTATTGCAGTTCTTTATTTATATGATATCATTCGTGGATGCTTATATGTGATATTGCAGTAATCATGATTCATTATAGTTTCGATTTTATAGCTTGTTTCGGGTTACCTAAGGCTAAGCGCGTATACGTGAGGTATTTTTTCTTTGCGTATACGCGTCGTCGACTCTCGTCGCGACTCCATTCCCACGTATTTTGGAAGCGAGGCGTAATAGAATTTTCTTGGTATCAGAGCCTAGGTTTTGACTTGCAATCTTTCTGACCTAGTTCTTACTGGTAACTTGAAACGAGTTATAGTTACACTACAATACACATATACCATCCATATTATGATATTAAGTCCATTGGAATTGGCCGTCCTTCTTTTTGAAATCTTTATCTTTGATCTTTTGATATCCTGATTTCTACTCTCTTTTAGAGTGATCCGGATTTTCATCTTGCTTCTCATCCTTCTTCTCGATTCTATTCCTTGACTTTGTCTCTTAAGATTGGTTACTCCTTGCTAAGTCGGTAGCAAAATCTAGAGTAGCGCAGCGGAAGCGTGGTGGATCTTTGATGCGCCGAGAAGCGACGTGAAGCTTGTTTATTTTCTCCTTTGATTTTGATTCTTTTACTATTCCTTACCCTATTGAATTTCGGGACGAAATCTTTATAAGGTGGGTAGAATGTAATATCTCTAGTTTAAAATAGTGTAATTTTATTTTCTTAAAGTATTTATTTTGATTTACTGAACCTAATTTATTGCTTTTCTTCTTGTGATTATTATTATTATTAAATATGCAAATTATTTTTGAACATTAAATGGTGATTGGCTTTTATATATAATTACCAATATTTCTATCCATATTTTAATTACTTATTACTATTACTTCTATATTATTCTTATTATTAACTAATATTATTAGTGGTAGTTATTACTATTATTATTCTTCCATTATGATTATTATTTATTGTTATTACTATTAGTGTTATTATTATTAATATTGTTGGCGTTTATTAATTATTATTAGTGTTACTTTATTTTAATCATTTATTTTTTAATATTAGTATAAATATTGGTGTTGTGGTAGTTGTTATTATTTTCATTTTTATTATTTGTTATTGTTATTATTAATTATTATTATTGTTAATTAATATTAGTATTATTATTGATGTTGTTAATTATTAATGCTAATCATGTTGTAATATTAATGTTATTATTATTGTAATTTATTATTTTTAGTAAGAGTTATTGAAATTATTATTAGTACTGTTTTGTATTTTATCATCATCATCATCATTATCATCATCTTTTCTTCTATACCCTTGGTCCATACTATTTCTATTTCATTGATTCCTAATCCTACCCACTACCCATATCCAACTATCCAATAACCTAATCAACCCATTAACACATACCCATATTATTTAACCCTATTACATCTCCTAATTTAGCTTAACTCTAATTATCATAAACGTAATCTCCCCCTCTAGATCAGCCGCCCTTCTCCTCCTTCCTTGCCGCATGCACAGCCAAGATCTCACTCTCCCTGGCGCCTTGTGCCATTACATCATCCCCTCCTCGTCTTTGTGGTCGAATGCACCCACTCCTCAGGCCCTCTTCCCCGTGCTCCTCTCTCCATCCTCACGCCAAGCCCACAGCCCAGATCCCCCCTCCACGGCTGCCCCTTCGGCATGGCGCGCGACAATACCAAGGCAACGCAGCCTTGTTGGCTGCCTTCTCCAAGCCATGAGCACCAGCCCCATGGCAGCGACATCTCCCCCTTGATGGCCACGGCAGCCCGGAGTCTTCCGCGACCTCCTCCTCTCCTCCGTGACCCCCTCCCCCTCGGCGCGCAACAGTCCCCATCCCCTACTCTTGCTGTGGCCCCTGTCCAGCCCGAGCCTCCTCGGCAGAGCATGACCATGCGCAGTCATCTCCCCATGGCTGTATTGTGCCATTCCAATGCATTCCCCCCCCCATCATGTTATCGAGTCCCCCAGCAGCACACGTTCGGCCATCATCCCCATCGGAGTGTGATCCCTCTCTCCGGCAGCCTGCAATCTCTCCGACAGACCCCTCCAGCGCAGCATCTTCCCCAGGCCGCATACCTTCTTCCGGCGAGTCGTGACATCCTCCGACAACCCCGGGATTCTCCGCGGTAGAACGATCTCTTCGTGAGCTTTCCGGCGAGCCGTCTACCTCCTCCGCGAACTCCGCCGGCGCACCGAAGCCCCCGCGCGTGCATGAGCCTGGCCATGAGCCTTTCTCCTTTCCTCTCAGGTCCTCTTTTATACTCTCTATATAATTATATTCGTAAGTTGAATTTATGTATATTATGAGTGTTTGTGTGTTGTATTTTATGTGGGTGTATGTTAAATTCATTTGTGCTTTTATGGGTGTAGTAAGTATACGTGGTTACCTTTGCATGTGGTGTTTGTTTAATTCATGTAAATGTTTTGCATGTATATAAATGTATGCATGTGTGTGTGTGTGTTTGCATGGATGGTGTATGGGTGTATGATGGGTACGTATGCTTGTGTGGGATTATTTCATATGTGTGTGAGTGTATTTAAATATGAGTATATAAGTATATATATGTATGTATGTATATAAGTGTATATATATGTGTATGTATGCATGATTATTAGTGAGTATTATATTATATGTATATGTGTGTGTGTGTGTGGTGTGTGGTGTGTGTGTGTGTGTTTTTGTGTGTGTGTGTGTATAGGTGTATGTATATCTATATTTGTATATGTATTTATAAGGGTGTACCCCGTGTATGTATGCATGTGTGGCGTGCGTGTATGGTACTTGTGTGAGTATATTAGGTGTGTGTATTGATTTCCCTTCCTCTCTTTGTGTTTGGTGGCGTGTTAAAAGCATTTCGGACTCGCACGACGATCCAAACTCGGTAATGGGAGATTTGAATTTGTATCCATTCTGGACCTGATACACAGGCGATTCGAAAACTGATCCATGGGATGATCCGTAGATCACTACCAGTTCGTACAGTGAAGACCAGACACGATTCGGTTCCGAAACTGCGTCATTTCATGTGAGTGTTTGTTCTTGTGTATTTCCTTATTTACCGTTTCAGCATGCATTTCCATGTTACTCTTATCATTTCATGCGACTTTCTGTCATATTTTACCAGTTTGATTACCTGTATCACTTCATGAGACATCAATGATTTTTCATTTTATTTACGTAGTCTATATGAGCTTGTATCAGCATTATTTCATGTATTAGTAGTTTGTCGCTGTGGTTTAGGCCTAGTACTGATAAACCTTCGACTGTAACTTGACTCGGCTCGATCTTGAGATTGATATAGTTTGTGTTTGAGATTAATAGTAGATTTTATGTGTATTAGTTATCAGATTTGACATTCATGTATTTAGTGATTATTTTCGATTAGAACTCTTTTGGATATTGTGGACAAGTAGATATGATGTCTCTACCGATATGAGACGGTTTAGAGATATCATAGATAATAGATCAGATGTAATTGATTTTAGACATTTCGGGACTCGTGTTTTGTCATCAAGATATTAGTATTTTTGCTAGTTCTCATTTAGTTATATATTATCCTAGTTTAGGTCTTAGTTGTAAGGAAAGTTGGATTGTGATTTGGATTGATCTTGAGTTGGAGTTAATCTAGAATTTACATTCTTCATATCAGATCTTGAACTTATTAAGATGGGATGGACGTAGCTGGATTTATAGTTGTGAGTGTTTGGAATCTATTTAGATGATATTTTGTTAGTGTTGAGTATCAGATGTAGACCATTCTAGATTGCAGTTGTTTGAGAATGTTTCCTCTTAGATATGATTTCGGTTTGTGTTGACCTAGTTGGTCTCAAGGATATACGATGTGCTTCATGTTTAGTTATTAATTACTTCAGATAATATAGATTGAGTTATTGTGATAGTGATCTAGTCGATATCAGTGATCTTATACTTCAGAGTTATCAGATAGCATTCATCACTTTATTAGTTATTGGTGAGATTATTTATTGGTGATCATATGATGTGTTCAGAGTTTATAGTAGTCGTCAGGTATTGGTGCCACTTACCAGTTGTTAGTGACACCTTTGTGTTAGTGGCTATATCTTCAGTATCTTATTTTAGATGTCAGATATTAGTTGTCACTACTCAGTTGTCAGATATCAGTTGTCAGTTGTCAGATGTCAGATTATCAGCTATTATTGACATCACTAGTTATTAGAGATATCAGTTACTTTTTAATAATAACTCATATTATTGCTTATTAAGAAAAGACACCATAACCTGGGGAATAGGGGTAATTGCCTAATAATGCATGTCGTGTATTTTGAGAGGACTTATTATGGTACCGAGTTGTGGGTTCTACCATGGGGAACCAAGGTAGTAATGGCTACCTAGTTATTCATTTGTCAGTTGGCAGGGCTATGCCGGATTACGGCGCCACATTAGTTGTCTTTTGTGTGGGGCTGTGGTCTCAGTTATTAGAGCCTTGCGGCTTATCCTGCTTCAGCGCCAGGGATGTTAGAGCGTGATACCGGGCATACACGGTACCATTCCAAAATACATGCACTACATTGGCGGGCAGTTACACACGATAACTTGTTTGGTATAGGGAAAATGACTGTGGTATGGGACACAGCTAAGTACAATATTAGTTAGGTTAATAATAACCAACCAGACTAGTGACATATGCTAGATTACACATCTTACTTCAGTTATTTGTTTACAGTTGTAATAGTTGCCTTTTTATCTACATATATGTTGTTATTCATTTATCCTTCGGTAGTCTGTTTATCATGTTATTTCAGTTATTTTCTGTCTGCAGTTTATCTTGTTATTATTCTGTGCACATTATTCATATGAACGAGCACTTCTCTTTACACACACACACACACTCACTTGGTCACTTTCTGACGACCCTGAATTTGTACGTCCAGATATTGAATGTTTTCTTATATTGTTCAGGTGTTCGATGAGACCATACGCTTCACGAGGAGATGGAGTTTCTCCCTATTTGATTCTGATATTCTTATCTTTCTTACTTTCATGTTATTTCCTGATTCTCGATATATCAGATTTAGTTGTTATTCCAGTTCTTTATTTTATGATATCATACGTGGATGCTTATATGTGATATTGCAGTAATCATGATTCATTATCGTTTCGATTTTATAGCTTGTTTCGGGTTACTTAAGGCTTAGCGCATATACGCGAGGTATTTTCCTTACGTATATGCATCACTGACTCTCGTCGCAACTCCATTTTCAAGTATTTTGGAAAAGGGGGCATGATAAGAGAAGAGAGAAAAATTGAAAGAAAAAAGGGAGAGATTAGAGAAGAGAGGGAGAATTTTGGGAGGGAGAAGGAAGAAGACGCAGCTCAGGCTGTGTTTTGGCAAGGGAGAAGAAAGAGAAAAATGAAAAGAAAAAGAAAGAAACAGGAAGAGATAAGGGGAGAGAGAGGAGATTTTTTTTGGGGGGATTTTTTGGGTGTGTGGAGGAGAATAAAGGGGAAATAAAAGAAAAAGAAAAAAGAGAGGAAAAAGGAGTGGATGAGATAAATAGGGAAGGAACGAAAAAGAAAGAATAGGAAATATGTAGATAAAACTCCGGATTCGGGAAATCTCAAATATACTGAAAATGCCAGAAAATTAGACTAACTGGGAAAGGTCTCGAAAAATTCTAAAAATAGTAAATATTACTTTAAGATACATGGTGAAATCGGATTCAAGAAATTCAATCCCTTTTTTAAAATAAAAATCCTGAAATCAACCGTCAATGTCCACACCTATTAGCCGGATTTTGATAAATTCTGAAAAATCTCAAAAATACCTAGAGGTGGAAAACATCATTCTAAGAAACAATATAAAATCATTTTTAGAAATTCAATCTAGTTTTTCAAAAAATGCTGGGATCCTCTGAAGATACCGCTCGGCGTCAAATCCGGTCAAACTTCGATAAATTCAGAAAAATCTCAAAAAATGTATTAAAATAGAAAATGTGATTTTAATAAGAAATGTTAAAGCAGAATCTAGAAATTCAACTCTGATTGTAAATTAAAATTCCCAAAATCGACCAGCGATACGGTCGACACTAATTTGAAGATTTTGCAAATTAATTTAGAAAAATTTCAGAAAATCATGAAAATCTAGAATATTGGAAAATGATGTTTGAAATTGAAATCAATCAATCTTGACTACCAAAAAGACCAAATTGAGCAATACAATAGGATCGAGTCCCCGGTTCGATTAACGCTGACTCCGATTTCATGAATCCGGATTCAATGCAAAACGATCGCATAAATATTCATAAAACAAAAACAAATACGAGAAGTAAATCAAAAAGTGCGATCGAAAATCTGAATACGTAACTAAGTACGAATTCTGGGAATGGGGTGTTACAACATGTGTCCATAGTATACAAGCACACACTCACACCAATATGATTACACAGCCGCTACATTTACACGTGTCCACACATACAAATACAACAATCCTAATTACATTATAAATACAAACGGTCATCGAAGCAGGGTACCCAAATAAGACGAGAACACTCACCTAAAATCTTTGAAAAACGCCACAAATCCCAAAATCCCAACACGTCCCTGTTGACCCAAAGGCCCATCACTCTAATTTTGATGATGATCAACTCATGTAATTATAGTACTAATGATCTTGTGTTTAATTAGTCTCAGATTTATGATCAAGATCTTAGTTGGTATTTAGCTTCAACAAAGGATTTAAAGTCAAGTTTTGGAGCTAGCACGGTTTGATTCAAGAGCCTATGCATCAAGACCACATCAAGTACTCAAGAGGAGTCTAACTCTTTGGATCAAGTTTGGACCAAGTCAAGAAGATGAGAAGACTTCAAGTGAAGACCTTCATGATCAAGACTTGTGTCTAGGTTTGTTTTATTAAGATTTTGTTTAAGATTAAAATGTAAAGGATAGAATAGTTGGTGGATTGCTCAAGTATACCATATACACTCACACACAAGATTTAGATGTGTTTTCATAAAAGAAGTTTTATTTTGAAAAAAATACAAAAGAGTTTTCTTTTTGAAAAATACCAGTTTGATTTTTGGAATTCAAAGTATACATGTTTTTAACCAAAACCATTTTAGTGCTTATTACCAAAAACATAGATATTTCATCATTTATGTGTAGTGGACCATATCCATACACACCATGCTTTAAAAGTGTTTAAAATATCTTGTTTTTGTATTTGGAGAAGTTTTGGAAAACAAATTTGGAAAAATACGGTTTTTGTTTTTAGCCAAAATTTTTAAGTTGCAAAAATAGTTCAAAATGTTTGTAACATGTCTTAATTTTACTCAAATATGTTTGTTTATCAAAGTATTATACTGAACCTATTTTTGTAGATTTTTCGTAAATTTATGGGATTTTATTTTAGATAAAAAGTCAACCTTTTAATCCCTTAAATAACCTGTCCTAGCTTCTGCCGGTCGACTAGACCGGTCGACCGAGCTAGGAGTCAGTCAACCGAGTCGGTCGACCGATGTGCACAGAACGTGCACGCCAGTTTGGCTGGAGGGCCGTCGACCGACCCGGTCGACCGCCAGAGAGCTTCTGCTCTCCGGAAAGCCCGGTCGACCGGGCCGGTCGATCGACAGAAAGCACTGCTCTCTGTTCTAGGCCACGGTCGACCGGGCCGGTTGATCGAGGCTCCAACGGTCAGAAATTTGACACCGCCGTCAGGACTGCTGATTTGCCCCAACGGCTAGGTTTTCTAGCCTATAAAGAGGGGCTTTGTGGGACTGTTTTGAACAAGTTTTCAAGTGATTTTTGGAGCTAGTTTTTCCTACTCTTTTAAGAGGTTTTCTCCACTTGTTTTAGAGCCAAATACTTTCATTCAAAAGGAAAGTTATCAAGAGTGTTTTTCAAAGTGATTCTTGTGTTTTCCTCCACCAATTCAATCCTAGTTTTCTCACACACATACTTGAGCTATCCATTGCTATATCTACCTATAGGGATCTTTGTTGTGAGAGGATTTTAGGTGATCAAAGTGTTGTGATCACCAAAGTTCTAATTTGTACTTTGAGGAGGCGGACTTGCGGGTTCGCGGTATTTCAAGTTTGTGTGTGAACTCTTTGTAGAGGTGCGGCCTCGGCGAGCTTGTGGGCTTGCGGTGTGTTCGGGAACAAGAGAGGGACTAGAGAGTCCAAGAGCTCTAGTGGAAACTCCTTGTAGGTGTTGTGGCACCGAGTGATCTGGTGGGATCGATTTTAGTGGAAATCCTTCATAGTGTTGAAGGCGGGGACGTAGAGCAAGTGTGCTCGAACCTCGAAACAAATCTCCCGTGTTTGCGATTGCTCTCTCTCTCTCTCTCTCTCTATCTCTTACTTGTCTTTATATCTTGCATGCAAATATTGTCTTTATCTTTATATGCTTGATATATATTTGCGCTCATATTGTTATATGCTTGGGGTTTGTTTGCTAACACTTGTATTCAACCAAGAGAGCCAACGCGGCACCTCAACTCTTATTTAGAGGAATCTTGAGGAGTTAGTCCAGAGCCCTTCACGGGGAATCCGGCTACACTCTTGTGTTATACGTGGTGTTTAGTTCAAGAAGTTTTAGTTTGCATTAATAAGTTTTTTAATTCCGCATTAATTGACTATTAGATTAGCTAGTCACCTATTCACCCCCCCCCTCTAGGTGATTACAAGTGGTATCAGAGCCAAGTGCTCTTGATTTGGGTCTAACAACCTAGAGTTAAAGTCCTCATTTTATAGCTAATCATAATATTTGTACACACACTATGGATTTCATGTTACCTCCCACCTTTGACATTCTTAACATCCAAACTTGGAAGATTAAGATGTCCTTATACCTCAAAGCCCTAGGCATTCATGTTTATTTTGCCATTACTAGAGATTCTTATTGTTTAAATGGCAAAAATATTGAGGCTAATGCAAAGCCCTACATGTTTTAAGATCTACCCTAAATGATGATTATTTATCTAGGGTTGTTAATCTTGATTCGGCTTTTGTAGTATGGAATACCATGATCTCCCTTGGTGAACAAGAACAATACTATGCGGGGAGCGACTCGGATGTTGGAAGTGAAGCTTCCAATGTATGCTACATGGTCCAAGGGGATAACTCCCTTGAGGTAACTACCGAATCCGAGCTAGAAGAGGATGTTGATATGTCCTATAATGAACTTGAATCATTTTGTCAACAACTCCTAGAAAAATATGAATTGCTTAAAAGGGATAATAAGAAAATGAAAAACAAATTTGATGCCATGTTAAATGAAAAAGATTCTTTGCAAGAAAATTTTGAAATATTTCAAAAGAAAATGAATCTTTGAAAAATGAAAATGTTTCCTTGCTTTCTAAAATGAATGATCTTTGTGAAGGAAACACTACTTTGAAAAATAAAATTGTTTTGGTGAAAAACAAAGGAAGTTACTTTGCATGAAAACACTTCCTTGAAAAGGAAAATTGTAGAAAAAGAAAAAGAAAATGTTTCTTAAAGAATAAGAAAAATGATTCTCATTATCACCATGCTTTACATGCCACTATTAATCAAAATGAGATTAAATTTTGAAAAACAAAATTGATTGTTTAAGCTCAACTTTGAGCAAATGTGCTTTTAACCATTCTAGATTGAAGTCCTTGTTTTCAAAGAAACAAACTCCACATATTCATGCACAACACCCACATTAATCATATGCACACTTTGCACGTCATGATCACACTCATACACATATGCATCTTAGAGTGTACAAGTGTACACATTGTGACCGCAAAGGCTATTTAGCAAAATTTTGTTATGATAGAATAAATTCTTCAAATTGTGCTAACAAAAGGTTTGGGTTCCTTATAATGCTAACCCTCAAGTACCCAAAGAAAATTGGTACCAAAATCCTCACCTTTTGTATTTGATGTAGGTGCAGGCTCTCACATGACGTGAGAAAGTTGGTGCCTTGATGGTGGATGCACATGGACATGATGGACACACATTTGATGTACCGCTATCAAGAAAGTTTGGTGGGACAACCACCATGTTTTGGAGACTTAGAGCATAGTTCTTTGGTTTGGTAACTATCTCTAAAGCTCCTAGTTTATTTACATGCTTTTTCATATATGATATTTTTAGCATGTTCATGTTTTATTTGTTTTGTGCTTCATGAGGTAAAAACATGGTTAGATGTAGTATTTGTCAAAACTTGTGTATATATGTGTACAAATAGTGAGCAACATTTGATTCATATACGTTTGCACTTCATTGTTCATTTGTACTCACTATATGCACATGTATAGTCTAGTTTTGATGATTTCATCATTTACACTTGTTTTGCCTATTTTCATGTTTTACTTCATGTATATGTACTTTGTATTCAAATCTAATAAATATACATGTATACCCCTTGAGTCATTTGCCTTCATGCAATTTATCTTATGGACTCTTTTTATGTTTGGGATATGTATGCATATTATTAATTTTGGATAAATCATACATATACCTAGAATTTTATTTTTATGAAAATAAATTTCATGTTTTTTGATGTTTTGATAAAAATAAGATTCATGTTTGTTTTGAGCTTCATTGATTATCTTTATGGAAAATGCTAATTACAAGATTTTTGTGCACTCATACTTTATTTGTTTATTCATGACTTTGTTTCATGATTATTTTTGAGCCTTATAGATTTCGAGTGTCAATTCTTATGCATTTAGTATGTTTCATGATAGACATATGATTTGGTTTCATGTTTTGAAAGATCTTTAACTAGTTTTTCAAAATTACTTTTAACTAGTTACTATTCTTCATTTGGTAGTGTTTTCACAATAAAAATATTTTCAAACACTTATTTTTTGAAAACTCCTACCAACCCTTTAATGGGCGGACGGATGGGCGAGTATGCCTTGCAAGCCTTATTGAAAATCTTTTATCTTGTGCATAAAAAGGGTGAATTTTTATGAGTTATACACTAATTTCACTTCATAATCTCAATTGGTATCATAATTTCATTTGGTATCGCAATTGATATATTTTGTATACTCATAATCTTGTTTATATATATGTATGCTTTCAATTTCAACTAATATTAATTCATATTGGTATTTTCATTTTCATACATATATATGATTTGTTGGTGCTTGATTGTCAAGATGTTTAAAGTACAAAGTTTGTTTATGCTAAGCTTGAGTCAAATCCTTATTTTCAATTAGTATCTCAATTGATATTTTAATAAGTTTATGCATTATTTTTAAAATAGGTATTTTTATTGATATCAAAAAAGTGCAACAATCTTCAATTTGATATCCATATATTTCAATTGGTATCAATATGATTCTATTTTTGGTTTAAAATTCAAAATTTGTAATGTTTGTTTACAATTGGTATCTTAAAATTGGTATCTTAAAATTTGATTTACTAAGAAATCTCAAAATGTGTTTTATTACCTTGAGTAAATTTCAAATTTTGTTTTAAGTGATTATCAAAAATTTGTCTTAAAAATATTTTAGTTATATATTGCCTATATGCAAGGGGAGCTTACATCTCTTCTACATATAGATTCATGTTGAGTGTATCTTATATTGAGGAGCTTGACAACTCTTCTTTATGTGATACACGTGTGGAGGGGGGCTTCACATCTCCTCTTATGCATTGCATATTATGCGTTATGTGAATTAAATGCATATATGTAGGGAAGTTAACTTAGCGTCTTCCTCTTCATGAATGTATATCGCATATATCTTTTGTTGATTGATTTGCGTTCACCACTTTGTTGATTTTTTGTTTCTCACAAAGAGGGGGAGAACATTGTTTTGTGTTTACTTTAACCCTTTTTTGATGATTGATAAAAAGGGGGAGAAAGATTTTGAGTTTATATGCATATTTGTGTTTTTGCATAAATTGAGTTCATGCATCTTATAAAACTAAACAAACATGTAATGTTTTAACAAAAAGGGAGAGAAAAGTTTTTGGAAAAAGGATTTTGGATTTATGCATTTGTCTCTCACCTTATTGATGCATATATTTATTTAGTATCATGTGTTTCATTGAATATCTTATTGTTTATTGAGATGCATGAGTTAAGGGGGAGCTTCTTTGAAGCTTTACTTTAGTCCATGCATATATAACTCCATGAGTTTTGTCTTCATCAAAAAGGGGGAGATTATTGGCCCAAAGGCCCATCACTCTAGTTTTGGTGATGAACAACTCATGTAGTTATAGTACTAATGATCTTGTGTTTAATTAGTCTCAGATTTATGATCAAGATCTTAGTTGGTGTTTAGCTTCAACAAAGGATTTAAAGTCAAGTTTTGGAGCTAGCACGGTTTGATTCAAGAGCCTAAGCATCAAGACCACATCAAGTACTCAAGAGGAGTCTAACTCTTTGGATCAAGTTTGGACCAAGTCAAGAAGATGAGAAGACTTCAAGTGAAGACCTTCATGATCAAGACTTGTGTCTAGGTTTGTTTTATTAAGATTTTGTTTTAGATTAAAATGTAAAGGATAGAATAGTTGGTGGATTGCTCAAGTATACCATATACACTTACACACAAGATTTAGATGTATTTTTATAAAGAAGTTTTATTTTGAAAAAATACAAAAGAGTTTTCTTTTTGAAAAATACCAGTTTGGTTTTTAGAATTCAAAGTATACATGTTTTTAACCAAAACTGTTTTAGTGCTTATTGTCAAAAACATAGATATTTCATCATTTATGTGTAGTGGATCATATCCATACACACCATGCTTTAAAAGTGTTTAAAATATCTTGTTTTTGTATTTGGAGAAGTTTTGGAAAAACAAATTTGAAAAAATACGGTTTTTATTTTTAGCCAAATTTCTAAGTTGCAAAAATAATTCAAAATATTTGTAATACGTCTTGATTTTACTCAAACATGTTTGTTTATCAAAGTATTATACTAAACCTATTTTTGTAGATTTTTCGTGAATTTATGGGATTTTATTTTAGATAAAAAGTCAACTTTTTAATCCCTTAAATAACATGTCATGCCTTCTGCTGGTCGACCGGACCGGTCGACCGAGCTAGGAGTCGGTCGACCGATGTGCACAGAACGTGCATGCCAGTTTGGCTGGAGGGCCGGTCGACCGACCCGATCAACCGCCAGAGAGCTTCTGCTCTCTGGAAAGCCCCGGTCGACCGGGCCGGTCGACCGGCAGAGAGCACTGCTCTCTGTTCCAGGCCACGGTCGACCAGGCCGGTCGATCGAGGCTCCAACGGTCAGAAATCTGACCGTTGGCGGTCGACCGATAGCCGTCAGGGCTGCTGATTTGCCCCAACGGCTAGTTTTTCTAGCCTATAAAGAGGGGGCTTTGTGGGACTATTTTGAACAAGTTTTCAAGTGATTTTTGGAGCTAGTTTCTCCTACTCTTTTAAGAGGTTTTCTCCACTTATTTTAGAGCCAAATACTTTCATTCAAAAGGAAAGTTTATCAAGAGTGTTTTTCAAAGTGATTCTTGTGTTTTCCTTCACCAATTCAATCCTAATTTTCTCACACACATACTTGAGCTATCCATTGCTATATCTACCTATAGGGATCTTTGTTGTGAGAGGATTTTAGGTGATCAAAGTGTTGTGATCACCATTTGTACTTTGAGGAGACGGACTTGCGGGTTCGCGGTGTTTCGAGTTCGTGTGTGAACTCTTTGTAGAGGCGCGGTCTCGGCGAGCTTGTGGCTTGCGGTGTGTTCGGGAACAAGAGAGGGAATAGAGAGTCCAAGAGTTCTAGTGGGAACTCCTTTGTAGGTGTTGCGGCACCGAGTGATCCGGTGGGATCGATTTTAGTGGAAATCCTTCATAGTGTTGAAGGCGGGGACGTAGAGCAAGTGTGCTTGAACATCGAAACAAATCTCCCGTGTTTGCGATTGCTCTCTCTCGATCTCTTACTTGTCTTTATATCTTGCATGCAAATATTGTCTTTATCTTTATATGCTTGATATATATTGTTGGAACCTATTTCGATGAAGACGTTTGTGAAGATCAATTCATTTGGAGCTCTAACACATGACGAATCAAGAGTCCGACATGATCAAGATGTGCCAAGAAGAGTTGATAGAGTGTGGGTTGTATATGTGGAATAGCATGTAAAAGCCTTGATACAAAACACACACTTCATTGGTCCATTAGTCGACTTGAAGTCCTTTATATGTCGACTAACCCATTGACTAGTCGACTTAACCCAAACCCAAGTCGACTAATTCTGTGTCAAATATCTGACCCAACTCTCTGTTTGATAATTAGTCGACCGACAGTAAACCAAGTCGACTAATATCATTTTGTAGTCGACTTATAGAAATCCCCTAGTCGACTAATCCCTTGTCAAGTCGACTAGTTAGTAGTTGCAGTCGACTTGAAGTAGTTATTCTGAAACTGTTCTTCCAACGGCCACTGACCTAGTCGACTACTAGCTAAACATAGTCGACTAATAGAAGGAATTTTGCCTAGGTTAGTCGACTAACTCCATGGGCAAGTCGACTAATAGGCAGTTCTGACTGTTGGACAGTTTTCATTATCTGGTCTTTTGTGCAACTGTTTTCAACGTTCCTTTGATTCAAATTGCACCTAATAACTCCCTAACTAACCCTAGTCTTCAGCTATAAATAGGGAAGTTATTGCAAAGGCCAAAGTTAAGAATTAACCAAGAGTTTTTCTCAGTTTTCCAAAAAGCCAAAATCTGCAAATCTGAAAAACTGTTTTTTCTAACTTCAGTCTTCACCAAATTCCAAATTCCATTTGTGAAGTCCTCTGTAGTTGTCTCCTATACTAGACCTTGTCCACATAAACATCTGTACCAAGGCTTATAGGATAAAAAATATTGTAATTTTCAAAGTGTTCATTGTACACGGGAGGCTTCTTGGTTGAAGAGGCAAGTTGTACAAGGTGACCATTGTACACGGGAGGCTTCTTGGTTGTAGAGGCAGTTGTACAAAGGTAAAAGGTATTCTCTTGGTGGAAGAGAAGGTGCTCTCTTGGTGGAAGAGAAGGTGTATACATTTGGCGAAGGGGATTTGTCAAGTGGTGTACATGTTGTATTGATTTTGGGTGGCAAAATCAAGGCTAAAGGAAAATCTCAAGCGGGTGGCTTGGGGACTGGATGTAGGTCACAAGGACCGAACCAGGATAAATCTCTTTGTTTGCGTTTGTCAATTTCTGAGATTTGTTTTCCTTTACTTGCAAGTTATTTATTTGCCTAACGATTAATCCTTCTTGTCTAGTGTTTGTGTTGACTTGTGTTGTATTTTAGATCATTGTTGCCTACAAGAGATAATTCCGCAATTAGTCCTTATCTCAACGATCCAACAATTGGTATCAGAGCAAGGGAGAGCCAAGTTTATCAACAGGCAACAACCATACCAATTCCTACATTGGATATCAGAGCGAGGGTCATCAACCGGCATCTACATTCCTACTTCATCAACCGGAGTACACGCTCTGATCCTACATTTGATATCAGGGCGGATACAAGTCAACAACAAGGATGGCAACGGAATTCTCATCATCCCAATTCAAAGAAGGACATTCTACACAACGTCCACCACTATTTGACGGAACGAACTACAACTATTGGAAGTGTAGAATGAAGATATACTTGCAGTCACTCAACTACGACCTTTGGAACATCGTAGAAGCATCATACACCAAGCCTACAACCAAATACAACGCTTGGAGTGAAGATCAAAAGAAGAACGCGAACCTTGACGCCAAAGCAATGAATGCTCTATTCTGTGCCCTGACCAAAGAAGAGTTCAACCGAGTGTCAACAACAACTTCTGCACATCAAATTTGGCATACTCTTCAGGTAACACACGAAGGCACTAGTAAAGTTAAGGAATCTAAAATATCTGTTCTTGTCCACAGGTTTGAGTTATTTAAAATGGAGGAGAATGAAATCATATCCGAAATGGTTACAAGATTCACCGACATCACCAATACTCTTGCATCCCTTGGAAAGGACTACACCCAAGTTAAAAGAGTTCGAAAGATCTTTCGTGCACTTACACCAGAATGGGAGAAGAAGACAACCGCTATTGAAGAGGCGAATGATCTCTCAACTATGACATTAGAAAACCTAATCGGTAATCTAATGGCATATGAAGTGCAGTTAGAAGAAAGGAAGAAGGACGAACGACAACACCGTTCAAAGAAGAAAGAACTCGCCTTCCATGCATCTTCCGACACGGACAATGATGACGAAGAGGAGATGGCAATGCTCTCAAAGAAGTTCAGGAAATTTCTTAAGCAAGGTAAATTCAAGTGTTTTAATTGTGATAAACCAGGACATATGAAGATGGATTGCCCTTTGCTCAAAAGAAAGATAAGTACAAGAGTAAGAAGTTCAGAAAGAAGAAGAACTACGAAGCATCTTCAGAATATAGTGATTCCTCATCTTCTGATGAAGAAGAATCCACTGAACATGTTAACTTATGTTACATGGCCATAGAAGATGAAGAGGTATCGTTTTCTGAACTCTCTGATGCATTTAATGAGTTATTTATGAATCTGAAAAATGAAAAACTGAAAAACAGATTTTTGTTAAAAGAAAATGAGAAACTTTTACAGGAAAATTCTATTTATTCATTACAATGTTCTTCTATAAATTCTCAACAAGATGAAACTGAAAATGCCATATCATTCTTGAAAACTGAAAATGAGAAGTTTATAAAAGAAAACATTTTTCTGAAAATGGAAACTAAGTCTTTGAATGATAGAATTTCTATATTAGATAAAGACATGTTAGTTTTCAAAAAGAAATATGAAGATCTTATGCAAAATGTGACTAAGTTTAATAAAGGAAAAGAAAAATTAAATGATCTATTATCTTTTCAGAATTTGTCACATGATAAACATGGTATTGGATTTATCGCAAAATCTTCATGTTATAGTAATCCATATAGTTATTTGTAAAAAGTAAGTTTAAGAAAAGTAAGTTTATATGGATTCCAAAGAACTTAAATGTTTATGATAAAAATACATATATTGCTTCATACATGCATGATATATGTGATTCTTGCAATTATGTATATACTAACAGGTGGAAACCAAATTCTAAATGGATTTGGAGTCCTAAAGGTTAGATATGATCTTTTATATTTGGTACCAACTAACGTTTATCTTGCAGGTACCATATAAAAAATTTGATAAAGATCAACTATGTATATATGTACTAATATATTTGTTGCAGGGGGAGAACAAAATATTTCTCTATCTGTTATAACCCATTTCTGCAGGGGGAGGAAAAGATAACATATTTCTGCAGGGGGAGGACTTGTGCACACAAAGCGTCGTCATCAAAAAGGGGAGAATGTTGGAACCTATTTCGATGAAGACGTTTGTGAAGATCAATTCATTTGGAGCTCTAACACATGACGAATCAAGAGTCCGACATGATCAAGATGTGCCAAGAAGAGTTGATAGAGTGTGGGTTGTATATGTGGAATAGCATGTAAAAGCCTTGATACAAAACACACACTTCATTGGTCCATTAGTCGACTTGAAGTCCTTTATAAGTCGACTAACCCATTGACTAGTCGACTTAACCCAAACCCAAGTCAACTAAGTCTGTGTCAAATATCTGACCCAACTCTCTGTTTGATAATTAGTCGACCGACAGTAAACCAAGTCGACTAATATCATTTTGTAGTCGACTTATAGAAATCCCCTGTCGACTAATCCCTTGTCAAGTCGACTAGTTAGTAGTTGCAGTCGACTTGAAGTAGTTATTCTGAAACTGTTCTTCCAACGGCCACTGACCTAGTCGACTACTAGCTAAACATAGTCGACTAATAGAAGGAATTTTGCCTAGGTTAGTCGACTAACTCCATGGGCAAGTCGACTAATAGGCAGTTCTGACTGTTGGACAGTTTTCATTATCTGGTCTTTTGTGCAACTGTTTTCAACGTTCCTTTGATTCAAATTGCACCTAATAACTCCCTAACTAACCCTAGTCTTCAGCTATAAATAGGGAAGTTATTGCAAAGGCCAAAGTTAAGAATTAACCAAGAGTTTTTCTCAGTTTTCCAAAAAGCCAAAATCTGCAAATCTGAAAAACTGTTTTTTCTAACTTCAGTTTTCACCAAATTCCAAATTCCATTGTGAAGTCCTCTGTAGTTGTCTCCTATACTAGACCTTGTCCACATACACATCTGTACCAAGGCTTATAGGATAAAAAATATTGTAATTCTCAAAGTGTTCATTGTACACGGGAGGCTTCTTGGTTGAAGAGGCAAGTTGTACAAGGTGACCATTGTACACGGGAGGCTTCTTGGTTGTAGAGGCAGTTGTACAAAGGTAAAAGGTATTCTCTTGGTGGAAGAGAAGGTGTTCTCTTGGTGGAAGAGAAGGTGTATACATTTGGCGAAGGGGATTTGTCAAGTGGTGTACATGTTGTATTGATTTTGGGTGGCAAAATCAAGGTTAAAGGAAAATCTCAAGCGGGTGGTTTGGGAACTGGATGTAGGTCACAAGGACCGAACCAGGATAAATCTCTTTGTTTGCGTTTGTCAATTTCTGAGATTTGTTTTCCTTTACTTGCAAGTTATTTATTTGCCTAACGATTAATCCTTCTTGTCTAGTGTTTGTGTTGACTTGTGTTGTATTTTAGATCATTGTTGCCTACAAGAGATAATTCCGCAATTAGTCCTTATCTCAACGATCCAACATATATTTGCGCTCATATTGTTATATGCTTGAGGTTTGTTTGCTAACACTTGTATTCAACCAAGAGAGCCAACGCGGCACCTCAACTCTTATTTAGAGGAATCTTGAGGAGTTAGTCTAGAGCCCTTCACGGGGAATCCGGCTACACTCTTGTGTTATACGTGGTGTTTAGTTCAAGAAGTTTTAGTTTGCATTAATAAGTTTTTTAATTTCGCATTAATTGACCATTAGATTAGCTAGTCACCTATTCACCCCCCCTCTAGGTGATTACAGTCCCGAGCACGGCACACCCACCTCACCAGGGAGAGAGAGAGAGATTTTATAGAGAGAATAGCTAGAGAGAGAAAGAAGAGAGAAAGAGAGAGCTAGAGAAAGTTGTGGGAGGGGGAGAGAGACTGAGAGATAAGAGAAGGGGATTGGTGGCCGGCCACGGCCGGCCAGAGGTGGTCGACGACAGCCTTGGCCGTTGGCGGCCCTTAGACAGAGGAGAGGGGGGAGAGAGGGAAAGAAGGAGAGAGGTGGTCGACGGCCCTAGGGAGCAGCGGATCTGGGGAAAGAAGGTGAGAGAGAGAGAAGAGAAAGAAAGAAAAGGGAAAGGAAGAGAAGAGAGAGGATCGACCACAGGGTTGGTCGGCAACACTGAGAGGTCGCCGGAGAGGGCAGTGCAGCGGTGGCATCGCGGCGGAGGGTGGCGTCGCGGCGGAGGGCGGCGACGGTCGCCAGCAGAGAGGAAGAGGAAGAGGGAAAGAAGGAGAGAGGGAGAGAGAGAATAAGAAGAGAGATAAAGAATAAGAGAATTAAAGAGCGAGCGTGAGTGATAGAGTGATGGGAGTTATGAGGATGGCCCACTGTGCGGCAGGTGGGTTGGGGAATCAAGAAAGAAAAGAAAAGAATCTGAAATAAATATATTATATAATCATTGGAGAAATATCGACTAATCTAGAAAAATCCCCAAAAATACTCAGAGGTAGAAAATATCACTCTAAGGAACAATTTAAAGTCGATTTTCAGAAATTAAATTTTGTTTTTAAATTAAAAATCCTGTAATCAGCTAGTGATACTGGCCGACACCAAATCCGTTCGAATTTTGATAAATTCAAAAAATCTCTAAAAAAACGTTAAAATGTTATTCTAAAAAATAATGTGAAAGTAGTTTATAGAAAATTCCACTCCATTTGTAAATTAAAAAAAACCTGAAATCGATCAACGATAACGGTCGACACCGATTTTGAAGATTTTGCAGAAAATTTCAGAAAATAATGAAAAATCTAAAATATTAGAAAATAACATTTGAACTGAAATCAGTCAAATCTAACTATCAGAATGACCAAATCGAGTAATATACTAGGAGCGGGTCCCTGGTTCATACTAGTGCAGACTCCGAGTCCGCGAATTCAGATCTGATGAAAAAATAATAATATAAATAATCATAAATAAAAACAAATTCGGGAACCAAATCAAAAAATACGATCAAAAAATCAGAACATGTATCTAATTACGTATTCCGGGAACGAGGTGTTACAGGGAAAATTTTTCTTTTGAGAAAAGGAGAACTCCAAAACTTGTTGTGTTCAAACGGAGTTATTTCAAGCTCTTAGAGAGCATTCTCAAGATGATCCAAGAGAAGATTTTCATTCGGCCGGTCAATAGAGAACAAGATTCATCCTCCATCACCACACGAAGAACCCAATTTTAAACAAAGGGGAGATCTAAATATTCTCCTCTTTTTTGTAATCGGATTTTTGATTTGTTGTAATCTTCTTTGCAATCAATAAGAATTTTACACGCTTCAATTTTCTGAGGAAACAGATATGAGTATAGATACAAGAGTACAGGAGATACATGATCGCTGCATATAATAGGAAAGCAGGTGTCAAGTAATTAACTGGTCAGGTGTTACAGAGCAAAATGAAGTATATATAGTACAAGCCAAATACAAGAAACAATTAATTACAATATCACAACATCACATGTCAATCAGTTAGCAGATAAGCAACATGATAGAGGAAACATTATAATTAAATATTTTAAACTATTCACAATCATAATATTAATAATTAATAATTAATAAAAAAATTAAAGATAATAGATCGGGCTCTGGACTTGGGCTGGGCTCAAATCTAGGATTGGACTGGGCTCCGATCCACAGAATATGGGAGAGATCCAAATAATAATAAAATTAAATACAGGGAAAAATAGAAAATATGAGCGAAAAATCGAGACACGTATCTGGGTACGTATTCCGGGAACGGGTTACAACATCATACCGGTACAGAGACCGAATTTGACCACTCGATGCTAGTTTAAGGGATTCGATTCTACGTGCTTGACTTTTCTTTTAGATAGTCCAAACAATTCTCCAAACTTATAAACTCTTCGCCGAATTCACCTGAAAGTATTGAAATCATAAAAACCACCTGCCCCTGCGGATCAACCCTCAAGTGCTGCATTGAACAACCATGTACTTGCGGTTTATTTAAACAGAAGAGAGAAATCTCCCTATCAAGTTTTTTATGTCGTTGATTCTCCCTCCTCCTCAACTTCTCCACCCTCGGTGTCGCCTTTGTCTTCTCCACCTCCCTCTCCATCATCCTCAAATAAGCCTAATGCTTGCCCTCGCCATTATTGTCACCGCCTAGTTCACCAAAGTTCCTGAGTGGACCACCTGGACCCTCCTCAATCGCCCTTACCATATACGACCTTCTTGCTGCCCTCTGCCCCAGCCCCTCCCCAAGGATACTGGTCAAGATGGATGTCAAATTAAGAAGCCTGAAGATGGCCGGAGAGGGAGTGATCGCAGGAGGAGGATGCTCCGCCGCAAACCTAACAAGATTGGAGTGAAGCCCAATGACAAAGACGAACTCGAACAACTCCGTCGATCAAAACCTAATAAAACCTAACCCTAACCTTAACAACCCTTCTTCTTCCTCCATTTCCCTCCTCCACAAGTGTAACACCTCGTTTCCGGAATACATACTTTGTTGCGTTTTCAGCTTTTCAGTCGTATTTTTTGATTTACTTTCCGTATTTATCCGATTTCAATTCCAAATATTATTTTCCAATATATTAGGTTTTATGTGATTTTCTGGAATTTTCTGGAATTAAAATGAATTTCTTCAAAACCGTGTCGACCAGCGCCGCTGATCAATTTTCTGATTTTTATTTTCCAAACTGTTAGGAATCTTAGAAAGTCCTTTAGACTTTATTGTTGAGAATCCTATTTCCTAGCTAAGGCCTTTTTCTGAGAATTTTATGATTTTATGAAAATTCGTACGGAGTCGGTAAATCACTGATACCGGGATTTTTATAATTAAAACTATAAAGTATTTCTCAAAAAGGATTTCATTTTAAGTCTTTGTATATTATTATAGATTTTTGGTGAAAATTAGGAGTCGTCCGAGATACTTGAATTTCGGACGATTTCGGTATTTTCCGAAATGTTTTCCGTACTTTCGACTTTGACCCAGGAACTCGCGGTTTTAATATTATAATTTTCTGAGTTAGAGAAAATATCCTTTCAATTTAATTTTCTTTCCTTTTTCCTTTTCTCTATTTTCCTTTCCTTCTTCATGAAGCCAAAGGAGTTTTGAATTTCCAAAATTCCATTTAATTTCCACCTCTCCACTTCCACACACTTCACCATTAATGACCCTCATTAATGACCCTCCACCTCACCCCCATTTGGCTAATGGTGATTGGCCAAAGGAGACACCTCACACCCACTTGGCTAATTATGATTGGTCAAGAAAATATCTCATCCCCTATTTTGCACAAAAGCCCCTCTCTATTATTTAATTACTTCCCCTTTACAAATCAAAATCCTATTTAAATCAAATCCTTTACATTTTTATTCTTTTCTTCACTTCATCAAGAACTCCACCTTTGCAAAAGCCTTCTCCTTTTCCAAAGCAAACCCTAGGTATTCTCTTCCATTTCAAGAACTACAACTTGGATTTTGGGATCGTCCGCGAAATCGCCGAGAATTAAGTTGGTGATTCGGAATCTTCGGAACTCGTAGAAATTCCAAACGACCGTCCGAAGTGAGTATCTTTACTCACCAAGACTAGTAATATTCCTAGTATATTTGTGTTGATAGATCACGTCATTTTATGTTATAAAAAATCATATTTTTATCCATCCAAAACACCCACCACAAAAATCTGATTTTTCAGAACAGACCACAGCCTATTTTCAGAACTCCGGTCGACCGGCCCAGGGGGGGCAGTCGACCGATATGCACAAACGTGCACAAATTTGAGTTAGCGGTCGACCGGTTCACCAACCAGTCGACCGGCTTAGGGGACCTGGAGCTCACGCATTTGGTACGGTCGACCGTCAGTCGACCGGCACTCGACCGGTCAGACCTGGAGCTCACGCACTTTGGCCAGTCGACCGGCAGTCGACCGGCACCCTACCGCCTTCACAATTCCCGGTCGACCGGCAGTCGACCGGAGGTCGACCGCCAGTTCAAACCTGGGCCAGAATTCTGTTTCCTTTTCTGTTTTAAATTCTGGTCTTACATTGATACATGTGTGACATGTTAATCTCGTTTATGCTTCATAATTGCTACCACATGACATGTTACTTGGTGGATCACACCACTTGTACTTCATGACTTGTTCCATGTACTTTCATGTTAGGACTTGTAGGACTTGTTAATTAATATGTATATCTCCACCTTATCATGCTATCACTTATACCAAGCATGATAGACTTGACTTTTGTATAAAATAGACCAACTTACATTGGGTCCGGGGAAGACATGCGGATATCGATATGTGTTCGTGTTTACAGTGGCTTTTAGGAGTGTTGTGCAACCCATGTTCCGGTCTGACCTGTGGGCCTCCAGGGGACCGAGGGGAGAGCTTGATCCCTGTATTGCTGGTACCATATTGATGAGGGCATACATAAGTCCCTCCTATTGGGCCTAACGGCTGGCTTCCGTCACCAAGCAACGGAACAATATTGGACCGTTATCCCGGGCATGTACGGGGTCCACTGTAAACATAGTTCGTCGATACAACCGCTGATTTCCAATAACCCCTTGCCTTGTTGAGATATGGATCTATGTGCTCTGGGACGCTGGGTCACATAGCTAGATATCCCAATGAGACAAGTAATAATAAGACGTTAATTGTAGATGTATTGTTTTATGACCTTATATGATATTGTTCTCATCACTTGTTAGTCGATACCACTTATTACTGTTTCATCTTCTTATTCTTGTTCCTTCGCCACTTGGCCATATCTTGTTTATTATTATATGTCTTGATTCTGTGGATTTGCATATTCAGATTCTGAGACTTGGAACGAAGTGGAGCCATCCACTGAGGACCAAGAGTATCTGAGCGAGCAGTCTGATCTGTTCTAGTTCTCCCGTGCCAGACCCTTCCTTTTGACTCACGGGATCTTCGTCCTGCTCGTGAGCATCTCGTGTATGTCTTGTATAGTTTACTTTTGGACTTGTTATGATAAAGACACATGTAATGTGTATATGTTTATCATACTGTGATGACTTTGTATATGAATCTTTTATGTTGGCATATGAATATACCACGCTTTGTGTTGTACTCTGATCCTTGCTTGTACTTTTATGCTTAGCGTATATACGTGGGGGCTTCTTTTGACCTACGTATATACGTTGCAGTGACGTCCCCGTATCCGTGGAATAGGGGCGTTACAGGTTGGTATCAGAGCCTAGGCTCTTAAACCTAAAGTACAATTGTGGCAAATTCTAGAAATTTGCTTATGCCAACTACAATGTACAAAGTTATAGAGTCCGTCTTGCTTCCTTCATTGATCAATTCCTTCGTATCCTGAACTCTTTTCAATTGTTTTCAATTCCAGTCAATTCCAGTTATCATACGGTATGGAGAGACGCTCGGGTCGTAACAACGTTGGGCAGGTGCCGAATGGACCTGTAGGCGGAGAGAATGCTGATGTCCTACAGATCATTCGGGCTATGGTGGAAAATCAGCAGCATCAGATGAATAACCAGCAGCAGTACCAGCAGCAGCAAATGGAGAATCAACAACAGCAGACCGAACTCCTTAGGCAAGAGCTAACAGCCCAAGAGGACAGAAGCCTGGGAACGTGTCCGATTTCCGACGGCTGCAGCCAGCCATCTTCACTGGAGGAGAGAAACCATTGGAGGCTGAGCAGTGGTTGACGGACACTACGGATCTGCTGAACGCCGCCCGTGTACCAAAGGAGGATCAGGTTGAAGTCGCCAAGATTCAGCTTAAAGACATAGCTCGAACTTGGTGGTTGGCGGAGGAAGCTAGACTGGGGAAGCCCATCACTTGGGATACATTCTCCGAGAATTTTTACAGCCGGTTCTTCCCTGATACGGCGCAGCAAGAGATGGAGGAGCAATTCATCAGACTCCAGCAGGGAAACAAGTCGGTGGACGAGTACGCAGCAGACTTCCTTAGACTCAGCCGCTTCGCCCCGTATATGGTGACGGATGAGAAGAAGCGTGCAAGTCGATTTCAGAAGGGTCTTCAGATGAAGATTCAGATGTACCTCATGCCCCAACACTTGAAGACATATGCAGAGGTTCTTACCAGCGCTCGAGAGGTGGAGCGTGGGTTTGAGAAGGAGAAAGAGAACCAGATGGGGAATCAGGTCATAAAGAGGCCGTTTGTACCCATGGGAAGAGGGGGTCCGTTCAGAGCAGCCAAGATCCAGATGAGGCAACCTTTTAGGCCAGCACCTTACCAGGCAGCCCAATCATCTATCTTCTGCAACTTCTGTCTGAAGCCAGGGCATACTCGACCAAATTGCCGGAGGGCAAATGGGTTGTGTTTATTATGTGGGTCTCGAGATCATGCAGTAGAGACTTGTCCACACAATAGATTTGGGAGAGCCAACCAGACCTTGCCAGCACTTCCAGGACCGAGTGGACAGCGGGTAGTACCAGGGCCATTTGGGCAGAGGGATCAGGGACCAGTGGTGAGGAGAGCACCCCTTCCTCCACAGCATATGATTCGCCCAGTCCAGAGAGGAGGTAGGACAGCAGCCGGGCGTGGCAGAGGTCAGGCTTACAACCTGACAGAGGCAGAGGCTGAGGCTTCAGAGGAAGTGATTACAGGTAACATCAGAGTACACTCAAAGCCTGTTCTCGCTTTATTCGACTCTGGTGCATCCCACTGTTATATCTCAGATAAATTTGTGGCCGTTCATTCTATTCCTGTTAGATTATTAGACCACAAGTGGGAGATAAGTACAGGTAATGGGGTAGTCTTATCATATAGAGTGTGTACTGACTGCCCAGTAGAACTGTGTGACAAGGTCTTAGCCATAGATATGCTCGTACTTGACACTAAGGGGTACGACGTGATCTTAGGCATGACCTGGCTCAGTCAGTATTATGCTGTAATTGATTGTAGAGAGAAGAAGATCAATTTTAGAATTCCCCTTCAGCCTGAGTTTCAGTTTAGTGGAGAAGTGAAGTCCACTAAGGGAAAGTCTCAGATTACTTCTTCGGAGGTTCAGAAGCAGAAGGTGCCAGTGTGGGATGAATTCCCGGAGGTGTTTGCTGAGATCACAGGACTGCCACCTGTAAGGATGATTGAGTTCTCCATCGAGACCATTCCAGGAGCAGCTCCCATATCTAAGGCTCCGTACAGAATGGCACCGACGGAGTTGGAGGTCCTGAAGAAGCAGCTACAGGAGTATTCCGATAAGGGATTAATCAGGCCGAGTACTTCACCGTGGGGAGCTCCAGTATTGTTGGCCAATAAGAAGGATGGTAGCAAGAGACTTTGTATTGACTATAGGGAGTTAAACAAAGTCACCATCAAGAACAGGTATCCCCTTCCTAGGATTGATGACTTATTTGATCAGCTTCATGGAGCCCGTGTATTCTCCAAGTTGGATTTACAGTCGGGTTACCATCAGCTGAGGGTGAAGAAGGAGGATGTACTGAAGACGGCATTCAGGACCCGATATGGCCATTATGAATTTCTAGTGATGCCTTTCGGAGTTACTAATGCCCCTGCAGTGTTTATGGACTTGATGAACCGAGTGTTCTCGCCCTTCTTGGATCAGTTTGTTGTTGTTTTCATCGACGACATCTTGATCTATTCAAAGAACAATAGGGAGCATGCTGAACACTTGAGAATTGTGTTGCAGACACTTCAGCAGGAGCAGCTTCATGCCAAGAGGAGTAAGTGCGAGTTTTGGCTGGATAGTATAGCATTTCTCGGACATGTGGTGTCAGCAGAAGGTATCTCAGTTGATCCGAGCAAGGTCCAGGCAGTAAAGGAGTGGCCAGTTCCGAGGACGGTGACAGAGATAAAGAGTTTTCTTGGACTAGCTGGCTATTACAGACGCTTTGTCCAGGACTTCTCTAGGATTGCAGCTCCATTGACTAAGCTCACCAGGAAAGGGGAGAAGTACATCTGGACAGAGGTGTGTGATGCAGCCTTCGAGCAGTTGAAGCAGAAGCTAATTTCAGCTCCTATCTTGAGAACTCCCTCAGGGAGAGGAGGAATGGTCATCTTTAGTGATGCTTCAGGTAAAGGCCTAGGATGCGTACTTATGCAACATGATCATGTGATAGCATATGCATCCAGGCAGTTGAAACCTCATGAGAGGAATTACCCAACTCATGACTTGGAGTTGGCAGCAGTGATCTTTGCCTTGAAGATTTGGAGGCACTATCTTCTGGGAGATAGAGTACTGATATATACAGATCACAAGAGCCTCAAGTATATCTTTTCTCAGAAAGAGCTGAATATGAGGCAAAGGCGGTGGCTGGAACTTATGGCAGACTACGATATTGACTTGCAATATCATCCAGGCAAGGTCAATACGGTCCCGGATGCATTGAGTAGGATGCCAGAGAACAGAGTGCTAGTCCAAATCACTCAGCAAAAGGAGTTGATTCAGGATTTTATCAGATTGGATTTGATGGTAGTTCGAGGAGCTGAGAGGACAGGACAGCTTATGGCCTTACAGATCCAGTCATCTTTGATAGAGGAGATTAAGGAAGCACAGAAGGAGGATCCCAGACTTCAGACATTCAGAGATCAGGTAGAGGCTGGATTGAGGACGGATATCTGTATTCGTCCTGATGATGCCTTATACTTTGGAGATAGACTTTGTGTTCCCCAGGGGGAAGTGAGACAGAAGATTTTGGCTGAAGCCCACAGTTCGGCATATTCTATACATCCTGGGGGAACAAGATGTACCAGGACCTGAAGAAACACTTTTGGTGGAATGCCATGAAGAGAGAGATAGCTCAGTTTGTGGCTAAGTGCTTGGTGTGCCAGCAGATAAAGATCGAACATCAGAGATCAGCTGGACTTCTGCAACCTTTGCCAATACCCGAGTGGAAGTGGGAGCATATCACGATGGACTTTGTCACAGCATTACCTCGTAGTCCCAAAGGTAATAATGCTGTGTGGGTCATCATTGATCGCCTCACTAAGTCAGCCCATTTCATTCCATTCCGGGTCGGACAGACAACTGAGGTCTTGGCAGAGAAGTATATAAGGAGATAGTCCGCCTGCATGGAATTCCAGTCAGTATTGTTTCAGACAGAGATACCAGATTCAGATCTCATTTCTGGGAGAGTCTCCAAGAGAGTCTGGGCACTCGTCTGAAGTTCAGTACAGCTTATCATCCCCAGACAGACGGACAGTCAGAGCGGACCATCCAGATCCTTGAAGATATGCTTAGAGCCTGCATGATTGAGTTCGGGGGTTCATGGGAAGACCATCTTCACTTGGCTGAATTTTCTTATAACAACAGCTACCAGGCAAGTATAAAGATGGCACCTTTTGAGGCACTGTATGGGAGGATGTGCAGGTCACCGATTTGTTGGGATGAAATCGGTGAGAGGAGCCTATTGGGACCAGAGATGCTGATGCAGACTACAGAAAAGGTCAGAGTTATCAGAGAGCATCTCAGAGCAGCTCAGAGTAGGCAGAAGAGTTGGGCAGATTCTCAGAGGAGGCCATTGGAATTCGGAGTTGGAGATCATGTGTTCCTGAAGATTTCACCGACCAAGGGAGTGATCCGGTTCGGCACTCGTGGGAAACTAAGTCCGAGGTATATCGGCCCATTCGAGATATTGGATCGAGTGGGAGATGTGTCTTATCGATTGGCGTTGCCGCCATCGTTGGACGGAGTTCATAATGTTTTCCACGTGTCTCAGTTGAGGAGATATGTTAAGGATGACAGCCACATTTTGGATCATTCCGAGCTGGAGTTACAACCGGACTTATCATATCAGGAGCATCCGATGGCCATCTTGGACAGAAGTGTGAAGACACTAAAGAACAAGGCTATTCCTTTAGTATTGGTGTCGTGAACCGCCATGTGCCAGGAGAGGCCACATGGGAGCGAGAGGATCTGATCCGAGAGCGATATCCTCAACTCTTCACCACTTGGTAAGATTCTTTCCTTCTATCCCTCTACCGTTATATTCCATTTATCATGACCTTCCTTGTTGCCTTTCACTTTACTAAATTTCGAGGACGAAATTTTTGTAAGGTGGGTAAATTGTAACACCTCGTTTCCGGAATACATACTTTGTTGCGTTTTCAGCTTTTCAGTCGTATTTTTTGATTTACTTTCCGTATTTATCCGATTTCAATTCCAAATATTATTTTCCAATATATTAGGTTTTATGTGATTTTCTGGAATTTTCTGGAATTAAAATGAATTTCTTCAAAACCGTGTCGACCAGCGCCGCTGATCAATTTTCTGATTTTTATTTTCCAAACTGTTAGGAATTCTTAGAAAGTCCTTTAGACTTTATTGTTGAGAATCCTATTTCCTAGCTAAGGCCTTTTTCTGAGAATTTTATGATTTTATGAAAATTCGTACGGAGTCGGTAAATCACTGATACCGGGATTTTTATAATTAAAACTATAAAGTATTTCTCAAAAAGGATTTCATTTTAAGTCTTTGTATATTATTATAGATTTTTGGTGAAAATTAGGAGTCGTTCCGAGATACTTGAATTTCGGACGATTTCGGTATTTTCCGAAATGTTTTCCGTACTTTCGACTTTGACCCAGGAACTCGCGGTTTTAATATTATAATTTTCTGAGTTAGAGAAAATATCCTTTCAATTTAATTTTCTTTCCTTTTTCCTTTTCTCTATTTTCCTTTCCTTCTTCATGAAGCCAAAGGAGTTTTGAATTTCCAAAATTCCATTTAATTTCCACCTCTCCACTTCCACACACTTCACCATTAATGACCCTCATTAATGACCCTCCACCTCACCCCCATTTGGCTAATGGTGATTGGCCAAAGGAGACACCTCACACCCACTTGGCTAATTATGATTGGTCAAGAAAATATCTCATCCCCTATTTTGCACAAAAGCCCCTCTCTATTATTTAATTACTTCCCCTTTACAAATCAAAATCCTATTTAAATCAAATCCTTTACATTTTTATTCTTTTCTTCACTTCATCAAGAACTCCACCTTTGCAAAAGCCTTCTCCTTTTCCAAAGCAAACCCTAGGTATTCTCTTCCATTTCAAGAACTACAACTTGGATTTTGGGATCGTCCGCGAAATCGCCGAGAATTAAGTTGGTGATTCGGAATCTTCGGAACTCGTAGAAATTCCAAACGACCGTCCGAAGTGAGTATCTTTACTCACCAAGACTAGTAATATTCCTAGTATATTTGTGTTGATAGATCACGTCATTTTATGTTATAAAAAATCATATTTTTATCCATCCAAAACACCCACCACAAAAATCTGATTTTTCAGAACAGACCACAGCCTATTTCAGAACTCCGGTCGACCGGCCCAGGGGGGGCAGTCGACCGATATGCACAAACGTGCACAAATTTGAGTTAGCGGTCGACCGGTTCACCAACCAGTCGACCGGCTTAGGGGACCTGGAGCTCACGCATTTGGTACGGTCGACCGTCAGTCGACCGGCACTCGACCGGTCAGACCTGGAGCTCACGCACTTTGGCCAGTCGACCGGCAGTCGACCGGCACCCTACCGCCTTCACAATTCCCGGTCGACCGGCAGTCGACCGGAGGTCGACCGCCAGTTCAAACCTGGGCCAGAATTCTGTTTCCTTTTCTGTTTTAAATTCTGGTCTTACATTGATACATGTGTGACATGTTAATCTCGTTTATGCTTCATAATTGCTACCACATGACATGTTACTTGGTGGATCACACCACTTGTACTTCATGACTTGTTCCATGTACTTTCATGTTAGGACTTGTAGGACTTGTTAATTAATATGTATATCTCCACCTTATCATGCTATCACTTATACCAAGCATGATAGACTTGACTTTTGTATAAAATAGACCAACTTACATTGGGTCCGGGGGAAGACATGCGGATATCGATATGTGTTCGTGTTTACAGTGGCTTTTAGGAGTGTTGTGCAACCCATGTTCCGGTCTGACCTGTGGGCCTCCAGGGGACCGAGGGGAGAGCTTGATCCCTGTATTGCTGGTACCATATTGATGAGGGCATACATAAGTCCCTCCTATTGGGCCTAACGGCTGGCTTCCGTCACCAAGCAACGGAACAATATTGGACCGTTATCCCGGGCATGTACGGGGTCCACTGTAAACATAGTTCGTCGATACAACCGCTGATTTCCAATAACCCCCTTGCCTTGTTGAGATATGGATCTATGTGCTCTGGGACGCTGGGTCACATAGCTAGATATCCCAATGAGACAAGTAATAATAAGACGTTAATTGTAGATGTATTGTTTTATGACCTTATATGATATTGTTCTCATCACTTGTTAGTCGATACCACTTATTACTGTTTCATCTTCTTATTCTTGTTCCTTCGCCACTTGGCCATATCTTGTTTATTATTATATGTCTTGATTCTGTGGATTTGCATATTCAGATTCTGAGACTTGGAACGAAGTGGAGCCATCCACTGAGGACCAAGAGTATCTGAGCGAGCAGTCTGATCTGTTCTAGTTCTCCCGTGCCAGACCCTTCCTTTTGACTCACGGGATCTTCGTCCTGCTCGTGAGCATCTCGTGTATGTCTTGTATAGTTTACTTTTGGACTTGTTATGATAAAGACACATGTAATGTGTATATGTTTATCATACTGTGATGACTTTGTATATGAATCTTTTATGTTGGCATATGAATATACCACGCTTTGTGTTGTACTCTGATCCTTGCTTGTACTTTTATGCTTAGCGTATATACGTGGGGGCTTCTTTTGACCTACGTATATACGTTGCAGTGACGTCCCCGTATCCGTGGAATAGGGGCGTTACAGGTTGGTATCAGAGCCTAGGCTCTTAAACCTAAAGTACAATTGTGGCAAATTCTAGAAATTTGCTTATGCCAACTACAATGTACAAAGTTATAGAGTCCGTCTTGCTTCCTTCATTGATCAATTCCTTCGTATCCTGAACTCTTTTCAATTGTTTTCAATTCCAGTCAATTCCAGTTATCATACGGTATGGAGAGACGCTCGGGTCGTAACAACGTTGGGCAGGTGCCGAATGGACCTGTAGGCGGAGAGAATGCTGATGTCCTACAGATCATTCGGGCTATGGTGGAAAATCAGCAGCATCAGATGAATAACCAGCAGCAGTACCAGCAGCAGCAAATGGAGAATCAACAACAGCAGACCGAACTCCTTAGGCAAGAGCTAACAGCCCAAGAGGACAGAAGCCTGGGAACGTGTCCGATTTCCGACGGCTGCAGCCAGCCATCTTCACTGGAGGAGAGAAACCATTGGAGGCTGAGCAGTGGTTGACGGACACTACGGATCTGCTGAACGCCGCCCGTGTACCAAAGGAGGATCAGGTTGAAGTCGCCAAGATTCAGCTTAAAGACATAGCTCGAACTTGGTGGTTGGCGGAGGAAGCTAGACTGGGGAAGCCCATCACTTGGGATACATTCTCCGAGAATTTTTACAGCCGGTTCTTCCCTGATACGGCGCAGCAAGAGATGGAGGAGCAATTCATCAGACTCCAGCAGGGAAACAAGTCGGTGGACGAGTACGCAGCAGACTTCCTTAGACTCAGCCGCTTCGCCCCGTATATGGTGACGGATGAGAAGAAGCGTGCAAGTCGATTTCAGAAGGGTCTTCAGATGAAGATTCAGATGTACCTCATGCCCCAACACTTGAAGACATATGCAGAGGTTCTTACCAGCGCTCGAGAGGTGGAGCGTGGGTTTGAGAAGGAGAAAGAGAACCAGATGGGGAATCAGGTCATAAAGAGGCCGTTTGTACCCATGGGAAGAGGGGGTCCGTTCAGAGCAGCCAAGATCCAGATGAGGCAACCTTTTAGGCCAGCACCTTACCAGGCAGCCCAATCATCTATCTTCTGCAACTTCTGTCTGAAGCCAGGGCATACTCGACCAAATTGCCGGAGGGCAAATGGGTTGTGTTTATTATGTGGGTCTCGAGATCATGCAGTAGAGACTTGTCCACACAATAGATTTGGGAGAGCCAACCAGACCTTGCCAGCACTTCCAGGACCGAGTGGACAGCGGGTAGTACCAGGGCCATTTGGGCAGAGGGATCAGGGACCAGTGGTGAGGAGAGCACCCCTTCCTCCACAGCATATGATTCGCCCAGTCCAGAGAGGAGGTAGGACAGCAGCCGGGCGTGGCAGAGGTCAGGCTTACAACCTGACAGAGGCAGAGGCTGAGGCTTCAGAGGAAGTGATTACAGGTAACATCAGAGTACACTCAAAGCCTGTTCTCGCTTTATTCGACTCTGGTGCATCCCACTGTTATATCTCAGATAAATTTGTGGCCGTTCATTCTATTCCTGTTAGATTATTAGACCACAAGTGGGAGATAAGTACAGGTAATGGGGTAGTCTTATCATATAGAGTGTGTACTGACTGCCCAGTAGAACTGTGTGACAAGGTCTTAGCCATAGATATGCTCGTACTTGACACTAAGGGGTACGACGTGATCTTAGGCATGACCTGGCTCAGTCAGTATTATGCTGTAATTGATTGTAGAGAGAAGAAGATCAATTTTAGAATTCCCCTTCAGCCTGAGTTTCAGTTTAGTGGAGAAGTGAAGTCCACTAAGGGAAAGTCTCAGATTACTTCTTCGGAGGTTCAGAAGCAGAAGGTGCCAGTGTGGGATGAATTCCCGGAGGTGTTTGCTGAGATCACAGGACTGCCACCTGTAAGGATGATTGAGTTCTCCATCGAGACCATTCCAGGAGCAGCTCCCATATCTAAGGCTCCGTACAGAATGGCACCGACGGAGTTGGAGGTCCTGAAGAAGCAGCTACAGGAGTATTCCGATAAGGGATTATCAGGCCGAGTACTTCACCGTGGGGAGCTCCAGTATTGTTGGCCAATAAGAAGGATGGTAGCAAGAGACTTTGTATTGACTATAGGGAGTTAAACAAAGTCACCATCAAGAACAGGTATCCCCTTCCTAGGATTGATGACTTATTTGATCAGCTTCATGGAGCCCGTGTATTCTCCAAGTTGGATTTACAGTCGGGTTACCATCAGCTGAGGGTGAAGAAGGAGGATGTACTGAAGACGGCATTCAGGACCCGATATGGCCATTATGAATTTCTAGTGATGCCTTTCGGAGTTACTAATGCCCCTGCAGTGTTTATGGACTTGATGAACCGAGTGTTCTCGCCCTTCTTGGATCAGTTTGTTGTTGTTTTCATCGACGACATCTTGATCTATTCAAAGAACAATAGGGAGCATGCTGAACACTTGAGAATTGTGTTGCAGACACTTCAGCAGGAGCAGCTTCATGCCAAGAGGAGTAAGTGCGAGTTTTGGCTGGATAGTATAGCATTTCTCGGACATGTGGTGTCAGCAGAAGGTATCTCAGTTGATCCGAGCAAGGTCCAGGCAGTAAAGGAGTGGCCAGTTCCGAGGACGGTGACAGAGATAAAGAGTTTTCTTGGACTAGCTGGCTATTACAGACGCTTTGTCCAGGACTTCTCTAGGATTGCAGCTCCATTGACTAAGCTCACCAGGAAAGGGGAGAAGTACATCTGGACAGAGGTGTGTGATGCAGCCTTCGAGCAGTTGAAGCAGAAGCTAATTTCAGCTCCTATCTTGAGAACTCCCTCAGGGAGAGGAGGAATGGTCATCTTTAGTGATGCTTCAGGTAAAGGCCTAGGATGCGTACTTATGCAACATGATCATGTGATAGCATATGCATCCAGGCAGTTGAAACCTCATGAGAGGAATTACCCAACTCATGACTTGGAGTTGGCAGCAGTGATCTTTGCCTTGAAGATTTGGAGGCACTATCTTCTGGGAGATAGAGTACTGATATATACAGATCACAAGAGCCTCAAGTATATCTTTTCTCAGAAAGAGCTGAATATGAGGCAAAGGCGGTGGCTGGAACTTATGGCAGACTACGATATTGACTTGCAATATCATCCAGGCAAGGTCAATACGGTCCCGGATGCATTGAGTAGGATGCCAGAGAACAGAGTGCTAGTCCAAATCACTCAGCAAAAGGAGTTGATTCAGGATTTTATCAGATTGGATTTGATGGTAGTTCGAGGAGCTGAGAGGACAGGACAGCTTATGGCCTTACAGATCCAGTCATCTTTGATAGAGGAGATTAAGGAAGCACAGAAGGAGGATCCCAGACTTCAGACATTCAGAGATCAGGTAGAGGCTGGATTGAGGACGGATATCTGTATTCGTCCTGATGATGCCTTATACTTTGGAGATAGACTTTGTGTTCCCCAGGGGGAAGTGAGACAGAAGATTTTGGCTGAAGCCCACAGTTCGGCATATTCTATACATCCTGGGGGAAACAAGATGTACCAGGACCTGAAGAAACACTTTTGGTGGAATGCCATGAAGAGAGAGATAGCTCAGTTTGTGGCTAAGTGCTTGGTGTGCCAGCAGATAAAGATCGAACATCAGAGATCAGCTGGACTTCTGCAACCTTTGCCAATACCCGAGTGGAAGTGGGAGCATATCACGATGGACTTTGTCACAGCATTACCTCGTAGTCCCAAAGGTAATAATGCTGTGTGGGTCATCATTGATCGCCTCACTAAGTCAGCCCATTTCATTCCATTCCGGGTCGGACAGACAACTGAGGTCTTGGCAGAGAAGTATATAAGGGAGATAGTCCGCCTGCATGGAATTCCAGTCAGTATTGTTTCAGACAGAGATACCAGATTCAGATCTCATTTCTGGGAGAGTCTCCAAGAGAGTCTGGGCACTCGTCTGAAGTTCAGTACAGCTTATCATCCCCAGACAGACGGACAGTCAGAGCGGACCATCCAGATCCTTGAAGATATGCTTAGAGCCTGCATGATTGAGTTCGGGGGTTCATGGGAAGACCATCTTCACTTGGCTGAATTTTCTTATAACAACAGCTACCAGGCAAGTATAAAGATGGCACCTTTTGAGGCACTGTATGGGAGGATGTGCAGGTCACCGATTTGTTGGGATGAAATCGGTGAGAGGAGCCTATTGGGACCAGAGATGCTGATGCAGACTACAGAAAAGGTCAGAGTTATCAGAGAGCATCTCAGAGCAGCTCAGAGTAGGCAGAAGAGTTGGGCAGATTCTCAGAGGAGGCCATTGGAATTCGGAGTTGGAGATCATGTGTTCCTGAAGATTTCACCGACCAAGGGAGTGATCCGGTTCGGCACTCGTGGGAAACTAAGTCCGAGGTATATCGGCCCATTCGAGATATTGGATCGAGTGGGAGATGTGTCTTATCGATTGGCGTTGCCGCCATCGTTGGACGGAGTTCATAATGTTTTCCACGTGTCTCAGTTGAGGAGATATGTTAAGGATGACAGCCACATTTTGGATCATTCCGAGCTGGAGTTACAACCGGACTTATCATATCAGGAGCATCCGATGGCCATCTTGGACAGAAGTGTGAAGACACTAAAGAACAAGGCTATTCCTTTAGTATTGGTGTCGTGGAACCGCCATGTGCCAGGAGAGGCCACATGGGAGCGAGAGGATCTGATCCGAGAGCGATATCCTCAACTCTTCACCACTTGGTAAGATTCTTTCCTTCTATCCCTCTACCGTTATATTCCATTTATCATGACCTTCCTTGTTGCCTTTCACTTTACTAAATTTCGAGGACGAAATTTTTGTAAGGTGGGTAAATTGTAACACCTCGTTTCCGGAATACATACTTTGTTGCGTTTTCAGCTTTTCAGTCGTATTTTTTGATTTACTTTCCGTATTTATCCGATTTCAATTCCAAATATTATTTTCCAATATATTAGGTTTTATGTGATTTTCTGGAATTTTCTGGAATTAAAATGAATTTCTTCAAAACCGTGTCGACCAGCGCCGCTGATCAATTTTCTGATTTTTATTTTCCAAACTGTTAGGAATTCTTAGAAAGTCCTTTAGACTTTATTGTTGAGAATCCTATTTCCTAGCTAAGGCCTTTTTCTGAGAATTTTATGATTTTATGAAAATTCGTACGGAGTCGGTAAATCACTGATACCGGGATTTTTATAATTAAAACTATAAAGTATTTCTCAAAAGGATTTCATTTTAAGTCTTTGTATATTATTATAGATTTTTGGTGAAAATTAGGAGTCGTTCCGAGATACTTGAATTTCGGACGATTTCGGTATTTTCCGAAATGTTTTCCGTACTTTCGACTTTGACCCAGGAACTCGCGGTTTTAATATTATAATTTTCTGAGTTAGAGAAAATATCCTTTCAATTTAATTTTCTTTCCTTTTTCCTTTTCTCTATTTTCCTTTCCTTCTTCATGAAGCCAAAGGAGTTTTGAATTTCCAAAATTCCATTTAATTTCCACCTCTCCACTTCCACACACTTCACCATTAATGACCCTCATTAATGACCCTCCACCTCACCCCCATTTGGCTAATGGTGATTGGCCAAAGGAGACACCTCACACCCACTTGGCTAATTATGATTGGTCAAGAAAATATCTCATCCCCTATTTTGCACAAAAGCCCCTCTCTATTATTTAATTACTTCCCCTTTACAAATCAAAATCCTATTTAAATCAAATCCTTTACATTTTATTCTTTTCTTCACTTCATCAAGAACTCCACCTTTGCAAAAGCCTTCTCCTTTTCCAAAGCAAACCCTAGGTATTCTCTTCCATTTCAAGAACTACAACTTGGATTTTGGGATCGTCCGCGAAATCGCCGAGAATTAAGTTGGTGATTCGGAATCTTCGGAACTCGTAGAAATTCCAAACGACCGTCCGAAGTGAGTATCTTTACTCACCAAGACTAGTAATATTCCTAGTATATTTGTGTTGATAGATCACGTCATTTTATGTTATAAAAAATCATATTTTTATCCATCCAAAACACCCACCACAAAAATCTGATTTTTCAGAACAGACCACAGCCTATTTCAGAACTCCGGTCGACCGGCCCAGGGGGGGCAGTCGACCGATATGCACAAACGTGCACAAATTTGAGTTAGCGGTCGACCGGTTCACCAACCAGTCGACCGGCTTAGGGGACCTGGAGCTCACGCATTTGGTACGGTCGACCGTCAGTCGACCGGCACTCGACCGGTCAGACCTGGAGCTCACGCACTTTGGCCAGTCGACCGGCAGTCGACCGGCACCCTACCGCCTTCACAATTCCCGGTCGACCGGCAGTCGACCGGAGGTCGACCGCCAGTTCAAACCTGGGCCAGAATTCTGTTTCCTTTTCTGTTTTAAATTCTGGTCTTACATTGATACATGTGTGACATGTTAATCTCGTTTATGCTTCATAATTGCTACCACATGACATGTTACTTGGTGGATCACACCACTTGTACTTCATGACTTGTTCCATGTACTTTCATGTTAGGACTTGTAGGACTTGTTAATTAATATGTATATCTCCACCTTATCATGCTATCACTTATACCAAGCATGATAGACTTGACTTTTGTATAAAATAGACCAACTTACATTGGGTCCGGGGGAAGACATGCGGATATCGATATGTGTTCGTGTTTACAGTGGCTTTTAGGAGTGTTGTGCAACCCATGTTCCGGTCTGACCTGTGGGCCTCCAGGGGACCGAGGGGAGAGCTTGATCCCTGTATTGCTGGTACCATATTGATGAGGGCATACATAAGTCCCTCCTATTGGGCCTAACGGCTGGCTTCCGTCACCAAGCAACGGAACAATATTGGACCGTTATCCCGGGCATGTACGGGGTCCACTGTAAACATAGTTCGTCGATACAACCGCTGATTTCCAATAACCCCCTTGCCTTGTTGAGATATGGATCTATGTGCTCTGGGACGCTGGGTCACATAGCTAGATATCCCAATGAGACAAGTAATAATAAGACGTTAATTGTAGATGTATTGTTTTATGACCTTATATGATATTGTTCTCATCACTTGTTAGTCGATACCACTTATTACTGTTTCATCTTCTTATTCTTGTTCCTTCGCCACTTGGCCATATCTTGTTTATTATTATATGTCTTGATTCTGTGGATTTGCATATTCAGATTCTGAGACTTGGAACGAAGTGGAGCCATCCACTGAGGACCAAGAGTATCTGAGCGAGCAGTCTGATCTGTTCTAGTTCTCCCGTGCCAGACCCTTCCTTTTGACTCACGGGATCTTCGTCCTGCTCGTGAGCATCTCGTGTATGTCTTGTATAGTTTACTTTTGGACTTGTTATGATAAAGACACATGTAATGTGTATATGTTTATCATACTGTGATGACTTTGTATATGAATCTTTTATGTTGGCATATGAATATACCACGCTTTGTGTTGTACTCTGATCCTTGCTTGTACTTTTATGCTTAGCGTATATACGTGGGGGCTTCTTTTGACCTACGTATATACGTTGCAGTGACGTCCCCGTATCCGTGGAATAGGGGCGTTACAACAAGCTCTTCTACCCCTCCCCTTCCTCTAAATCCCACTGCATCGGCCTCAACAACTAGAGCAAAACCCTAACCATAAAATCTATGGAGGTCGAGATCAAGAAGCTCTGCCTCCCCTCTACCGTTGCCCACCAGCTCCTCTCTCATGCCCTCTCCTCCTTCCATCTCCGCACCCACCTCCATGAGAACCTCTTTTACGACACGGCCACCTCTGACAACTTCTCGGCCCTCGCCATCCTCCACATTCGCTTCTACGATACCGACGCCAACTGCGTCCTCTCCCTTAAGGCCCGCACCGGGCTCATCGACGTTGTCAGCTGCGTTGAGGACTCGAGGACGAGGCGGGTGAGGCCACGGGGGGACGATGGAGGGGAACATGAGACGTCAAGGCAAGAGGAAGAGAAGTAAGGGTCAGTAGAAGGTAGGGGTGTCAAACGGGCCGGGCCCGGCGGGCCAAGGGGGCGGGCCATGTCACGCCCACCCCTATTGCCAAGTACTAGCCGGCTTGGCCTGGCACAGGCATGGGTCCCCCAACATTTGTGCCAGACCCGTCGTGGCCCGGCCTGGATATTTATAAAAAAAATAAAAAAATTATTACACACACTAAATATATTTTTCTCTCTATTATTAACAAAAGTGTTGAGTAATGTAGTTGGTCATCAGGCTTTGTCCCACGCACTTACTTGAGGTCCTCGGTTCGAACCCGGGCATTTACAATTTTTTTTGACATTTATTTATTGAGGCGTTGGAGGGGTGGTGGGCGGAGGAGGGACAATAGAGTGGCTGGTGATGGAGGATGGCGGAGGTGGATGGGGTGGCGGGCGGAGTGGTGATCGGCGGAGGGTCAGGGGGGAGGGGTGGGCTGAGGCGGAGGGGGGCGACAGGCAGAGGAGGGGGCGACAGAGGGCGGAGAAGTGGCGGGCGGTGGTGTGGTGGGGGGAGGGGCGACAGAGTGGCCGTTGGGGCAGGCGGGTCGGGGTCTGGCCTGGGTACCACCCAGGTCGGGCTGTGTCCGTGCCCAAGTAGGCTGTACCAGTGCGGGTTGTCGGCCCGGCCCGGTCTAGTTGACGTCCCTAGTGGAGGCGAATCAAGAGAGAAGGCCTATGGAGGAGAGTACGAAGAGAAGGCGGAGCGGTAGGCGGCAAAGCAAGGAAGCAGATGAAGATGAAGAAGACAGAGGAGAGAAGATTTTTTTATCTTCCAAATTTAGGTTCAGGTTCGATAAATCCAAACTTAAAAATTGTTTCAATTTTCAAGCTCGCGTTCGCCTGCACCAAAAAATAATCACCCTGTGTGTCGAGTTTTACACAAGCAAGGGGAAACTGCTCATCGTTTACATGACCCTGATATGACCTGAGGTTGATTTTGATAATTAAATTCTAGGGTAGCTTTCTCTTGGAATTAAATTTCAAAAAAAGTTTTTTTTAAAAAATATTTCTCTAAGGAAAGCTCAAAAATAAAGGAAAAATGAAAACGGAGAAAAAAAAAAAATGAAAGAAAAGAAAAAGGGGAAGGTGCTCGTTCTTTATACTTCGAAGAACTCGAAGCAGCCGCAACGATCGATTGATCGATCCACGAGCGAAAAGGAAAGGTATCAGATTCATCATCTTCATCTTGATCTTCTCTCTCTGTTGAGGGCGATCTCTGATTTTTTTTAAATTTTTTTATTTTTTTTTTAAATTTGTTTTTGTTTGTGAAAAATTGACAGGAAATCTAGGAGCCATCTCCATTTCCTTTTCCTTTTGTTCCTGGATCAAAAAAGAATCAATCAATCGTTGAATCCATGATCTATGCTTCTCAGTAGATCCGTCTCTTCTTGGATCGGGCACCTTCTCGCATGCATGGGGTCAGTCCTTTTTCTCCCTCCATTTTTGAAATTTTAGGGCTTTTCTTAGCGTTTAGGATGAGTATTCTGCAAAAAAAAAAAAAGAGAGAGACAATTTTTACCTAAATTACTGGATTATTCTTTCCCTTTGCTTGAAGAAATAGATATCTCTGGATGAACTATGAGATGTGAAGTCATTTGGCTCGATGTTACGGATTGGATTGATTCATCTACGCAGTGTAAGACGATCGTATATGTGGAAATTGCTGTGTTGCTTCCCTTCTATTTTGAATGTGAGATTGAAAGGAATTGCTCTTTTCATTTCTAGGGTTTCTTGCTCTTTTAGGATATTGTGAGATGAATTGGATGTTAATTTTATTGATTTTGTCCATTCAATTATTTTTGTTACCGGTCGGCGAAGCAAATAGCTGTCAAATTATTTTCATTCATCATTAGACTGCATGAGGACTCTGTCTGGATTTGCAGATATATCATATTTCATCATATAGACATTTTGGGTAATTTCTTAACTTAAATTATCTTTTTGTATAAAGAAAACAATTTAGAGGCTTTTTCTTTGTTGTGATTTTTTTTCTTGAGGGCTTATCGACATGTCGCTCATCTATTCCTGATGTTCTGTGGACCAATTTTAGGTAATATACCACTTCCACATAGTGGCGGAGCGCCCCTCCCCCTGCCCCAGTGAAAAAACCCTTTAGGCCTTTGATTTGTGCCCCCCGGCCCGCCACATGGGTCAGATCTGGCCGGGCACGACCCGGTGGAGACGGTCTCTCCCTTATAACATGTCCCATTGGAACGTTGTGACCTCTCCCTTCGTCAAGTCCCCATGGACCCATAGCACCGCCACCGTCACCCCCTCCCCGACGAGCCCTCGACTGGGCTCGTCGGGTCCTTGATCATGGAGGAGGTCCGTCTCTATTTTGTCGCTGCCTTCGGCGATCTTTTATACGCCGGATCCGACAACAAGAACATCCACGCGTGGCAGAACCACACGGAGTTCTCCGTATTCAAGTCTGGCAGCGGTCTCATAAAGGCAGTCGTCATTCCCGGCGAGAGAATCTTCACCGCTACCAAGACAACAAGATTCACATATAGAAGGTCTTGCCCTAGGACCCAACAATCTACAAGGGCGTCAGGATTCTCCCAAGGCTAAAAGACTTCCTCAAGAGCTCTATCAACCCTTCGAACTACATTGAAGAGCGCAAGCACGCAACATCGTCTGGCTGCGGCATTTCGACGCCGCGTCTTGCCTCAGCCTCAACGAGGAAGCGGGCCTCCTTTACTCGGGTTCGTGGGACAAGATTATGAAAGTGTGAAGAATCTCAGACTTCAAGTGTTGCGAATCGGCGGGCACCCACGAAGACGTGGTCAATTTGGTGGTTGTCGGATTCGACAGGCTCGTTTTCATCGGGTCTGCGGATGGAACGGTCAAAGTGTGAAGGTGGGAGGTTAACGGGAAGTATGGGGCTACGAAGCACATGCTGCTTAAGGTTCTGTTGCGATAGGAGAGCGCGGTGGCGACATTGGCGGCTTCGCTCGCACGGCGGACCTCACCCGTTATTTTGTGCCCCCATCTTTGAATTCCTGGCTCCGCCACTACTTTCACCACAAGCTAGGATTTCAGAACAAATGGGGTAAAACTAGCAACACTGTTATGACATCCAATTTTATAGCGATATAATTAGTTGTGTCATGAATATGTATCAGTTGGCTTTTCACAGAAAAATCACCATATCTTGATACCACACTAATACTAGCTCAGTGCTCGAGTGTCTCCATATTTATTATAACAATGGGAATGGATAATGCATCGTGTGCATCTCTTGTTCAGTATAATGCTCAATACTGTGTCCTAGACAAGAATATAGGGGGCATGCATGATGAGACCTTTAAGGTTACTTGTGTGTAATAGTGGATTGAAGTGATCAGTGATTCAGATGCATCACCTATTGAGGAGGTTAGTTATTGCAAGCAAGCAGAGACCATTACTATAGCTTCAACTCTGTCTTTGTTACCATGATTCAAGCAAGCCAGGAGGTTAAAAAAATGGAGCGGAACTTACAGTCTTTTAGTTTTAGAACTATATAGCTTGTACTATAGGAGATACGCATACGATTTGCTTCTTTTTCTGCACTAAAATTCCATTTCTTGATGACATACCAATCTAATCACCATTTCTCGATGACATACCAATTTAGTTGAGCGCTCGACTGAGTCATTATTCATAAGCATTGAACTTCATAATGCATTACATGCATCCCTTGTTCTGGATATACCCAGTCATGCATTGATGTGATCAATGATTTCAATGCCCTGACTGATTGAAAAGGTGAGTCGATCCTCGCAAGAAAGACCACTGCCATTACTATAGCTCAACCTTGTTTCCTTAGGATAATTGCTTGTGATGATACAGCTGTACTAAGGAAGGGAAGTTTCTTAGTAGAAATTGAGGCACCAGTAGACAGTAAGGAATAATATTTTCTTTGATGTTTCTTTTCCCTTTTTATATTGATAGTAATTGCAAAGACTGTTTACTATTAATTTTCTTGAAGGTAGGAAATTGATGCTAATCATCTATATGGTGAAACCTGATTTGTAACAGAACAGAGGTTGTCTTGGCTGCTGTACAAAGCCCACTCCAATAACTGCGGTGGATGAGCCTTCAAAGGGTTTAAAAATCCAAGGCCGGACAGTGAGAAAACCCAGCATATCGGAGGACTTTCGGAGTACAAGCGCATATGAAATGGACAATAGTGGAGTTCAATCTCAAAGGAGCATTTCTTCGATGAGCACATCAACACAAACTCTTGACCACCATGGAGCTGGAAGCACCAGTAGCGCTTCTGAATTTGTGAATCATGGTAATTGCAAATTTAATCAACTGCTCGTGTATCACAAATTTAATCAACTGCTTGTATATTTGTTTTATACTCTTATTTAAACGTTGTTTACATAATTCTTTATTTTCCTTCTTAGATTTAGGACATGACGGCAAATTTAACTAAATTTATCTTCATGACAAGCATAGGAGAGGCAAATAGTAGTGTAACAGGAGAGCTTTCATGCTGATTGGAATATTTTGTTGGGATGTCTTATAGGATAGATGTATTGAAAATATTTGTTTTTCAACAATTTTTGTGTTGAGATTTTATTTAGTGCCAGAAAGAAAAGGCCAACTGGTAGGTTCTTTCTTAGACTGAATTGTTTGCGCAATTTTTTTAACAACAAGCATAACATGAGCCAGTTCTTTCTGTCACAGGAAATCCTTTGTGGCAGAGGGAACGTGTTAGGTGGGTTTGATTAGATAAATGCATTGAAGAACTTTTTGTGTTCAATGTCTTTGTGTCGAAGAGGTCAAATCATAGTTTTCTTCTTACTAAATAGGTCAGATCCTTGTAATTTTTGCAATATAACCTAACAGACAGAAGACCCTGAACAATAGCAAAGGCTTTATCACAAATCTTTTTTTCAGCTAAGCACTATCGACAAATCATATAATTTCACAATCATGTTTGCCCAAGTTTCCCTTGCCCTTCATATTTCTGCAACAAGGATTTTCGGTATGATGCCTGGTTGAAGAGTGCATGTAAAAAGTTTGGTGGCAGGGCCGCTTTAAGTGTTTTAACACAATACGGCACAAATTTGCTGAATTAACTCTCTTGTTCAAATTTTATGTTGTTATTAGCAGCTGTATAATAATTGCGAACGAAATACCTATTTATGGTATAATTTCTCTCATTTCTTTGCCTGCTTGGTTGATAAATGCAAATATCTAGGCAAAAGTTTGCTAAATCTGGTTGTTGTGTATGATGCAGGGCTTCTTCTTTGGACGCAAACCAGGCAGCGATGGATTGGAAATAAAAAGCCCGACAACCGGTCACAACAGTTTCGAGAACCAAGATTAAGGTATTTCTTATTCAGCCGTGCTGGAAGTGTCCATTAAAAGTACTTGTTTGATTTAATTAATATTCAGAAGGTAAATACATGAAGTAACCTCTGCCAAATAGAGGACCAGTTTGCTACTTTCTTGGTCGGGTTCTCCATTGTGTGAACTGTACTCTTAGTTTGACATTTGTGTTGGCTAGGCTTGATAAATTTGTTATCAAGGTGAAGTCTGCCCAAGGGTCTAGGGTTAATAATAATCACACTAGTGTGAACTCTGAACTGGAACCAATTCAATCATAGTTAATGTGTGTTAACAATGATTAAACTAAGATTGATTACATTAATTTTATGATGTGAAATAAGAATATTTTGGACGCCATTAGTATTATATCACTTAAGTTTTTTATATTGTTGACATAGATGATTCTTCGTGATTGGAATGGCTAATAAGCTGCAGATCTGAAGTTTGCACGTAGATGGAAGGGACACTAGTAATGGAGGTGAAAGTTAAATGGTCTATTGCCAAATATCTGTGATTAGCTCAATATTAATTCAGCAGAGCCCAAGCTTGAGGCAGAGACTTGAAATAGGGATTAGGTATGGCTGAAAGTTGCTGCATGGAATTCTGATTGAATTTGAAGAAGGTGGGCAATGTGGAGCAAGTAGGGGAAGGAGATGAAGAGGGAAAGGAAATTCGGGTTTTTAAGGGGATAAGATTAATTTTGGCTTCACCATCAAGGAGATCGTTGTCTCACTCAGCAGATCACGTACAGAGATTTAACACAAAGTAACAATTATAATGCAAAATTTTAAAATTTCAAATCATCTGAACTATTAAATAACTATAACACTTGGCCTTTTATAAGCCCACACAAGTATACAACTAGAATTCTTTCGTCATACTCGATATGAGACTAAAACAAAAAAGAAAATAAGTCAAGCCTAAAATAAAGAGAAAATAGCCTAAACAAATAAAAGAGCCTAGTGATTCCCATCAATTACCCTCTGCTTCAAAAAATTCACCACTGGCGAATGGTGACGGCGTGGATGATGAAATTGAACCGAGAAGGACTGCACACACTCCTCAGTGGTGGGCTCCTCAGCAGTGATGGCTGCAATGGATGAACTGAAAATATTTGAGGCCTCGTGGAATTGCGATAGGAAGTCAGGTCCTCGAAGCTTAACACTGGGCTGATATCAAGATCAAGGGGAATATCGAGCTTGTAGGCGCTGAAATCAAATCTCCTCAAAATCTTGTATGGACCTCTGCGTCGAGTATAGATTTTTTCAAAGTTCCCAGTGAGAATCTCTTTTGGTGACTCTAATCAGCATTTGGTCACTTATTGCGAGTTCCTGCAATCGTTTGTTAGACTGATACTTATAATTGTCAATTGTCATTTACTTTGTATTATAATCATGCAACTCATGCAAATGTGTTGCATGTGGCTCAACTGTGACAATGTGTAGAATACCTAGGGGAAAAGAGAGAAGGCTGACAGAATTTCTAGAGCTGAGAGTAGATCCACTAATAGGAGACTCAGGTGAAAAGTGTGATCTAGTCACTAAGTAACATGGTATCTTGTTGTTCTTGTCGGTGATTGTTTCCTCCTTGTTATTTCCCACATTCGATTTGGACTTGATAGGTTTCAACATTATTTTTTTGAATTTAAATTCATAAGTGTTAGACTTATCCAGACTGGTCACATCCAAGTCATACAACAAAGGCCTATCCAACAAAATGCGTGCATCATCTTTTTTCTAAGACATCAAACCAAATACGACCCCGTAGCTAGACATGCAGATAGGGATTTGACAACGCTGAATAATAGATCATATTAGCTCAATTCACGTTGTATGGGTGGGGATGTGATTCAGCCTTGAGACCTATCTTCTCAAGAGCTGTCTTGACAATAATGTTCACACAATTACCCCTATCTATCAACTTATAATTCTTCCCCTCATGTGTAATATAGGTGTAAAACACAGTAGACCTACGCCAGTCCTCATCTCTAATAGCTGTGGTTGAGTACCTAACAATACTCAATCGGATGTTAGAAACTCTAACATCGTCATCAGAATCAGTCGCGCTACTAGTTGGTTCATAGACTGCTGCTCGATCTCATCATCATTGACTTTCCTAACTAGAAGGTTCTTTTACGAACACTGTGCAGCAACGTAATCATGCCTTGACACTTAAGACACTGACTACCTTTGGCATTATTAGAAGATTCACTATCACAGATTTTCCTTAGGGTCTCTAGTGGTTAAGTGTTTGGGCTAGGTTGCTCCTCGGTTTTAAGAATGATCCTACGCTCTGAAGAAAATCTGAGAAAAGTTTCTATGCCTTGAGCTAACTGACTTGCTTGCTCAAGGATCTCTATTTTATGAGAGTGAATGAACATTGCTCGCTGGATGTCTAATCTCAGCACAGATGAATACCTAGATATAGCTTGGTAGGAGCCTTCTTGCATCTCACAACGTAGGGTTAGGTCGTCAAATTCTATAGTGTAGTTCTGAATTGACCTGCTATCCTGGCGAAGGCTGTGTAATTTATCTAAGAGGCGTTGTTTATAGGAATCAGGAAGGTATTTCTCCTTAAGTTCTTTTTCATTTCCTCCCAAGACTCTATGAAAGCCCCATGTCCAGTGTACTCTTTACTGAGGTTCAATAACTCCTAGTTGACCCTCTAAGTCTCATCCTAGCACCGAACCCTACTTTCCTCAGTAAATCTATACGAAGCAAAGTAGTAATTCAAGTCAGCCATCCAATCACCAAAATTTTTGGGTTAAGGATACCATCAAATGTGAGGGTCTATCTTAATCCTGCGAATTATGTCTTCTTCATTAATCCTAGTTCTGTTAGTGCTCTCATTCCTTCTCTAATCTTTGTGGTTCTTTAAATTTTTCTCGTTAGATTTACTTTTCAACCCATCTACTTTAAGCTTTAGATCCTAAAGCTCCTTAAGGATTAGGTCTAGTTTGTTCTCCATATCTAGATGATCAGGGGAATAGGATCTACCACTACGAAGGAGCGTGCACTATTTAAAATGCAAACGTAGTACACAATCACACGGATGCAAATAATTTTCTACGTGTGACTAAATGCATGTACTATTTCTATGATCAAATGAAGAAATATTTTTCTAATGACTTCTAAAATGATGATGCAGAAAAATGATTTCTAAAAATGAATACGCGACATGCAGCAATATAGGCAATTCAGAGTGGCAAATATAACTTATAACCACCACAAGTTCATAAAAGATATGCAAAATATCACAAAAAATGAGAGGTGAGTTGAAAATATACCCAAATGCGCATGAAAAGCACCAATATCGAGTAATGAATCTAAACAAAGTTGTTTAGACACCGGATTTGTTGCCCAAAAGCTGTGAAATCTTTTCAGTGGCCCCGGGACACAGTCACGGATCCAACACTTTAGACGGAACTTGAATCGATCTCCGAACGGGGCTGAAAAAGACTCCGGAAGGTTGTTGTGCTATTGCTGAAACAGGGCTGCTCAGATTGGAGCCGACGACGTCAGCGTCGGCTCAGGCGGCTCGGGATTGTCTGCGAGCGTCGGATTCGGGTCAGGTCTGGGCTGACTGAAGAACCGGGCGCACTCACTTCGAAATGGGTTTAATCTAATCCAGTTATGAAATTTGGTGGATCTGATTCCATCAGATCCGCTCCAATCTCGTACTTCCCACGAGGTCTCAACGAAGCAGCAACGACGATGATAGTGACGCGACGGCGGCTATGACCTGATGATGATGAAGACGACGGCGAAGGCGACGAAGGCTGCGGTCGAAAACAGAGATTTGCTGAGATCTCGACAATGGTGGCTTCGAGTTATCGGCGAGATCTCGACAACGAGGGCAGGTCGTGGTAGTGGAGGCGAGGACAAAGAAGCTGAAGACGCGGAGTGTAGAAGGGGAGGGAGAGGATGTTGCTGCTGTTGTTATCGACGAAGTGGCGACGGTTGCAAATGCCGCCGCCGCTGTTGACGTGGCGGTGACGGTGGATGAGTGTTGTCGCTAGTTGCTGCTAGTGAAGTCGATGAAGATGAAGAGGAGGTGGCGGAGAAACCCACTAGGTTTTGGGTTCTGATTTCGAGGGCGAGAGGTGGAGGACAAGAACAATAACCAAGGGAAATTTTTGAAGATTTTTTTATTTTTTATTTTATTTTATTTTATTTTATTTTATTTTATTGTTATTTTATTTTTTTAATCCGATGTAGAGTTTTTGATTTTTTTTCAAAAATTAAACTTGAAGAAGAAGAAGATGGAGAAGAGCAGATCTAGGGTTTTGTGGAACTAGAGGCTAGGGTTTTTTTTTGGGGAAAGGAAATTCTTTTTTTTTTATTAGGAGGAGGCTAGGGTTTTGTAGAAAAGGGATATTATATGGAAGGAAAAATTTTGTGGAGGAAAAAAAGAGCATGAATTTTAGCTCTGATAGCAAACTAATATAGAACGAATAGGGGAAGAAGATGAAGAGGGAAATGAAATTAGAGTTTTTAAGGGGATAAGATTAATTTTGGCTTTATCACCGCGGAGATCGCTCTCCCACTCAGCACATCACTATATAAAGATTTAACACAAAGTAACAATTGCCATGCAAAGTTTTAAAATTTTAAATCAACTGAAACTACTAAATAACTACAACACTTGGCCTTTTTTAGGCCCATACAAGTAAAAATCTTTCGTCATACTTGATGTGGGATTAAAATAAAGGAGAAAAATAAGTTTAGCATAAAATAAAGGAAAAAAAAAGCTTAAACAAATAAAAGAACTTAGTGATTCCCATCAGTGGGTCTCGAATGTACATTCAAGCATAGCTCAAATTGGCTCTAAATAGTTTTTAGTGTGTTAATAGGGGCTGGGTCCTCCTTCTAGTGTATGGCTCTTTAGATCTTTTTTTCTTTATTGAAACATAGGCCGTAGCTGCAGCTCTTTAGATCTTGATTGTATTTAAGCATACACAATCAATAGTAAGGATTTTATTTGCTATCAAATATCATAAGTGTTCAGTATGAGTATACTCAGCAACATATTGGCATCCATGTGGCATTTGAGAGACCAGCTTTATAGATTCAAGTCGACATACCATATGCTATTATAATTGATGATAGGAGCTGGATTTTAGCTGTTGGAAGTAATTCTGTATGTGATGTTTGCTTATATACACTGGCCATATTATTGAACTGAATCCCCTTTAAGGAGTAAGTATGTTTGAAAGATATGAGCCATATGGCTCAGATGACTGGATGAACTATTATGCCGTAACAGTATCCAAATTCTACAACCTAATTCACTAGATTAGCTTGGCAAAATATGTTGATGTTTTAGTAAAAAATGAAGTAAACAAAATCTTTTTGGTTCTCTATCTCAAACATATTTGAAATCCTGAACTTATTTATTTCCCTTGAAGCATGATTACGAAGATGTATGTTTTAGAGGGGGCATGAAACCAGATCAATATGGGTGTACTTGTTATATAATACCCGGTGTGTTCTTGAACCTGTGGATCTAATTAGAAAATTGTCAATTGTGAAGATTGGCAAATCAGAATAGATGAGTGGCAATAACATTTATCGTGCTCTTTAATGTTTTTGATATGCACTCTGCGCTCCTACAAATTTTCTCATGGAATCTAGAAATTCATGTACAGATCAAAATAATTTATTAAGTACATTCCTAGTTCACCAGAAACTGTAATCTTATCAGCTATGTTATCATCTATTTTCTAGATTCATTTGTACAATATGGTATCATCTGTTTTTCTTGATTCATTGTACATTTGTTGAGGAAATGAAAATGATCTCAGCTTGTGTTTTAGGGTTTGGTTACCAGGCAGATATGGGGAATAGTGATTTGTTTCTCTGGACCTATAGCTATTGAACTTCTATGAACTGTAGATGGAGATCTGCCAACTGGCTTCATGTTTGACTCGTAGAAGGGTTTTTAGGTGAAAAATGATGATGGGGTCAGTTATAAAGAGTCTGGTAGATCTCTAAACTGTGTTTGGAAGACTATTCAATAATTTTACAGTATTTCCTACCCATACAAATACTATGGCATAAAAGCAACTGTGATGAAGGCCTTCTTTATTTAAACTTGCTTTGACTTGTGTGCATCACCTCGAGTTTTACCATTGTTAGAAGAACCGGTATAATATTTTCTAATATGTTCCTGGGACTGCTATAATATTGAAGATTTGTAAGCTGTGAAGGTGCAAGTATATAATCCGTCCTGAGAAAAATATCCTCGATGCAACATTAAGCAACCTGGTCACTTTTTCCTGGTGCGGCATTGAGCTCTAAATTCTGATTCAAACATTTATTTATTTACTTTTTTTGGAATGCAGCTGGAATGCGACATATGATAATTTGCTAGGGACCAACAAGCCGTTGCCACAGCCTGTCCCTCTTGCTGTAAGTTGATGAACATGGGGAAACAGACTATATCCTCCGATATCTGATATTTTACTGGAATTTTGGCATTGCTGATTGCAGGAGATGGTGGATTTCCTCGTGGATGCGTGGGAGCAGGAGGGGATGTATGATTAAACCCGAGAAGTTTCCTTTTGTAGTCAAGATGTGAATGTGAAAATATAGTAGGGTGTATACTCGGCTTGTATGGTGGAAAAGCTCAAGCTTTCTGTAATTTGCTCCCAGAGGGCCAACTATGTTGGCTATATTAGTAAAACTACAAAAAAAAAAAAAAAAATCCATCACAATCAATTATATATTGTGTGCCGTCACTCCACTTCCTCTATTCAAATATCGCTCCTTTTTGCTGACTATTTTCCCCTTGTTTCGCAATTTGCATTTTAGCATTACATTTTTAATGTAGTTACATTTGCAGTTGGGTTAGTTGCAAAATTATATATCCTTTTCTTACTCTCTTTGGGATTATTGACTAGAGATCTATTACACTTGTTCTAAAGGGAATTTTACCTACATAGTTTTGGATCTTTATTATTCCTGTTGATTTATATCTTTGTATCTGAGTTTATGCATAAATCCATGGGGATATTTAATATGGCATGGGGACTTGAGAGACTAGACAATGTCATAGTTTTCTGATTTTGCCTTTTTTCAACAAGGTTGTCTATATGAGAAGTACATGTGATTTTAGATGACGGAGTTCACATGTATTTTTCTCTAACAGGACCATAAGTGTGTAAAAAACATATTGGCCGTTGGTAAAGCTCGGTCGTAATTTGTTGTTGATCATTAAAGGATTCGCATCAGGTTCGTGGAATTAGATCCTTTCTCTTCGAGAACACTCTAAAAATCTTTCATCTTTATCTCTTGTCTTCTGGATGACTCTCAGTTGTCTCTCTCCATGCTGTGAGAAGCTCTCCAGACTCTTCCTTTCTCTTCGAGAAAGTTTCAAGTCTCTTGTTTATATATATATCAAACCTATCTCTCTTTGTTCATCTCTCACTCAAGGAACAAATCTGTTTGTGTTATAGTTCACAATTTGGTTCGTAAGCAAGCAAGTGGTCTGAAATCAAATGGCTTTGGCTCGTGTGTGCATGAAGAATTCATCTCTAGTGTTGTGCAACACTCTGCCCAGATCAGTTAGCAGGGGCGTGCAAGGGTTTGAGCCTCGCTATGTGCGTCAATCACTGTCATGCTTCTACTCATCATCCTCGTCCTTATCATCGAGTTCCGATGAGAGAGTTGTCGATCATCAGGCTGCTGCTTCTTCTTCTCTGACTGATGCTTCTCGCAGCAGCGGCCTTCTGTGGAGGAACCCCTTCAACATCCTTCCTTTCGGTCCAGGAACAACGGTAATTGTTCATATCTTTTCGTTCTATGTCAATAGATATCCATTGTTCTCTCTATATGATGTTAAATTTACTTATTTGATCATATTATAATTTGCAAAACTTATAGCTCTGCACTATATATTATTTGACAATAACATGTGCATAAAATTACCTTTATGACTAATCTGGGCATTTTATTTTGTTAGCACCAACAATTTCAAGCCTTGGATCTCTAGGGAACGCACTGGTGCACGTATCAGACGGTTTAAACAGGCTGCTAGAAAATTTGTCGCCGTCTCGGCTGCTCGGCCGAGTGAAGGAGGACGACAAGTGCTACAAACTGCGGTACGAGGTCCCGGGGTTGAGCAAGAAGGACCTGAAGATCACGGTCGAGGACGGGTTCCTCGTGATCAATGGCGAGCGCAAGGAGGAGGAGGGAGAGTTTGACGACGACAGGGACGAAGGATGGTACTCTCAGAGATACGGCGTCTACAATGCGAGTATCTTGTTGCCCGGCGACGCCAAGGTGGACGAGATCAAGGCTGAGGTGAAGGATGGATTGCTTTATATCACCATACCGAGGGCAGAGGAGAAGAAGAGAAATGTTCGTGAAGTGGAGATTCATTAAGTATGTTTGTATTTTTGTTTTATTATAATCTCGACTGTTATAATGAGAAAGTTTTATTTTTAAAAGTTGTTCTCATCTTTTTCTCTCTCGTCTTTCAAATGGTTTGCGATCAAAAACACGGAATTATATCTGTTTATTTTAGACGAGGTATATTTTTGTTGAGTTTGTCTGCGGACAGGATTTTGTTTAATTGTAAGAACAGTTAATTTTGGGAGGGTTCAGAGTCAAAATTGAGCTACTATCTTCTTTGGAAAAAAAAACAAAATTTGTAATTAATTAGTAAATATAATGGGGAACAAATATGGACCCTTTTGGTGAGAGTGTAATATTAAAGTCAAGCTAAAACATTTCTTTTTCATTCAAAGAATTAAAAATAAAAAGTGATTGGATTTATTGAAGTAGCCTGGATTTCGATCTAATTGTTAATCTAGGTTAGTTGCGTTGGAATGAGATATTTTTTTTGAACTAGGAAAAGTTATAGATAAAAGAGGAGGAGGAAGGACTATTTGTTTTATTTTTAGAATTTTTTTTGCTTGATACAAAATGAGAGTAACTATTTTTATTTATAGCGTATAGGAGGGGTTTAAATTTATAATTAAATAAAATTTGAAATTATGATAGTCAATTTAATATCATAATTAAATATAAATTTAATATAATTATTAAATATATCTCAGAATTTCTATACTCAATTTAACCATGAACTCTCTAGAAAAAAGAGCTTTTTAGAATAGAATATATAGATTTTTTTTTTTTTTTTAGAAGTTAGATTTGGTTGAATTCAATTATCACTAGTTCAAAATGGACCCAGAGCCAAAAATAAGTTTATCATTCAACAGCCTTTTAAACTTGATTTTATGGCTTCAAGTAAACTTTTCATTTTGATGAAGTCTTCATACTTGAGTGGCTTGGTGAAGATATTTATAACTTGATCTTAAGAATTCACATACTTTATTTGCACTTTTTTCTCGCTATGCATTCTCTTGTGAAGTGATAATATGTATCGATGTGTTTGCTTTGATCATGAAAAATAAGATTTTTTGTTAATACTATAGTTGACTTATTGTCGATGTCAGTTTTTTGTCTATTACTTTTTGCTTTCAATTTTGTCTTGTATCTTTCGGTTTCTCTCTTGGCATTCTTCTTTGTCTTGTACGCACAATTTACGCAATCACTTCATGCTCTTTAGGAAGTGTTGCAAGCACAATTTACGCAATCACTTCATGCTCTTTAGGAAGTGTTGCAAGCTCTTAGGTGTCGTTCTTCATGATTGCATTAATCTTTTCATTCATATTCTTTTTTTAACTTCTTGAATTTCACAGCTTCTTGAAAAATCATGGGCTCACAATCGACAAGGAGACAGAAGAGAGTAAAGATTGTCTTGATTCTCAGTTACCTCGTAAAGTTTTTGTAGGCCTCTAAAGCGTGACATGCTTTCGCTCCAACTTCAACTTGAAGATGATGATGATGGGTTCTCTTGAGTTCTTGCGGATGGTGAAGTAAGTGGGATAATAGGCCCTCTCTTTCTTTGCTCTACTTCTTCAAAGTGAGGAAAAAAAATTGTAGTCTTCATCATTTGGACCATAATTCCATTTTTTTTCTCCATCGAACCCCACATCTCGGCTAATGATAGTCTTTCTATTGGTTGGATTGTACAACTTGTATCCTTTAGAGTATGAGTCATAATCGATGAAGATAAGCTTCTCGCTGTTATCATCAAGTTTAGACCTCTTCTCATCATGGACATGTGCGTACGCTATGCTTACAAATACATTTAGATGGGAGATTCCGAGTTTTCTTCTGCTCCATACTTTTTGTGGTGTCTTTCCTCACACTCTTTTTTTGGGTGAGCAATTAGACAAGTAAGCAACACTTGATATAGCTTTCGCCCAAAACTTTTTTTTGCATTCTCTTGCTTTTGAGCGTGCTCTTAACCATGTTAAGGATGGTTCTATTCTTCCTTTTTGTCACTCTATGTTGTTGGGGGATCTTGGAACTGTTAGTAGTTGACGAACTTTGTTGTCTTCGCGACATTCTTGAAATTCTTTATAAGCGAACTCACTTCCTCGATCGGATTTCATGGCCTTGATCTCACGTCCATTTTCTTTCTCCATTATGGCTTTGAATTTCTTGAAAGCTCTAAATATCTTTGATTTCTTTTTCAAAAAGTACCCACAAAAGTACTCACATGTCTTTTTAAAAAATCATTAATGAAGAGAAGGAAATAGTTACTATCACGAAGAAAGCTCGATTTGATTGGTCAACACACATCAGTATGTATGAGGTCGAGCGATTTATGGGCTCTTAAGGTAGACTCCTTTGGAACACTCTTTCGACATTGCTTCTCAAGTAAACATTATTCACACAGTTAGTGGGTTGATTGATTGAAGGCAACCTTCTCATCATCTCCTTTTTTGGATAGCAGTTCAAGATTACCAAAGTTGAGATGCTTAACTCGTAGATGCCAAAGCCAAGGTGAGTCTTTGAAGCCTTGAGACAATTCGCGACATCATTTTGAATGTTAGAGTAAGAATGTTCTATTTCTTGACATTGGCACTTCAGCAATCAAGTTACCTATGTTGTCACTTATAGAAATGTTATTTTCCTTCAAGTGAATATCATATCTTTTCTCTAAGAGTTGACCCAAACTCAAAATATTATTTTTCATTTTAGAAATGTAATAAATATTAAAAATAGTGGCTCTCATTGTAGGTTGTCTTAAAATCATTAAGGACATGTCATCAGACGCGGACATCACTTCAACGCGAAGGTCGCGTTTTAACTAAAACGCGGACCTCGCATCCAAAGGGAAACACGGACTTAGCGTCTCACGCGGGTCTAAGCAATCTCGCGTCTTACTTCAAATGCGGGTCTGAGTAACTCCGCATCTCATGTTGGTCTGAGCAACATCGTGTCTTACTTCAAACGCGGTTCTGAGGAATCTGTTTCTTACACGGGTCTGAGCAACTCCGCGTTCTTACTAAGACACGAATATGGAGTGCCGCATCTACACAGTAATGCGAAGTCCGCATCCAGCACGATTTTACTTTCAGATAACATCCTTCTAAACTGGATTGTGCACGTGTATTGCACATTTTGTATTATATATGTCATATTTTCTTTATTTATTTTTAAATAAAACTCTATTTTTTAATGTATTTTCATGTTCAGTGGTATGCAGTGTAATTAATGAAGAAAATGGAGAGATTGACATATTTATCCAATTAAATCCAAATAATTCAATAGATCAAGCAAATCAAGGGGATCAATCAAATCCAAAGGTTCTAAAAGTTATCTTATCTGAAAACTAGATATATCAGATAAGATAATATCATCTAATTTCAAGGGGAAATGAATTATTTGAAGACCTTATCGGCTTCGCTGAAGATAAATGGATATCTCATCAATTTTAGAAGACAAATTAAAAATCCAAGAGGATAAATGGATAGAGAGAAGATCAACGGATGAGATAAATCAATCATATTTGGAGATAAAGAGGAAAATTCAAGTAAATTCGGAGTTTTAAATCAATTTAGACTCGGATCATACTCTTTAATATTTTTATCATAACTTTTGTTACCAAAACTCAAATCTGATGATTCAAAATAATCCAGAAAGAAAACGTAAAGGGCTATAATTCTTATGTTAATTACTATTTCCAATTCTATCATTTGATAAGTGATATTCAGCAGTCAACGCGCCAATAAGTTGCAGATCAGAATTGAATTTTCACATAAAATTCTGGATAAATCAAATCAAGTTTGGAGATAAGGGGAGAATTCAAATATAGAAATAGCCAGCTTCCCCTATCTCTTCACTCGTCTTTCCTATCCATTTCTACCATATAAATATCCCACACATTAGAGGTAGAGGGACGATCAAGCAGAGAGTAGAAGTTAGGCTATTCTGTAGTTTGTAACTTAGGCTTTTTTTGTTTTCTTTTATGTAATTTTTGTTTTATTTATGTAACTGAGAGGAGATGAGAGTTTTATGGAGGATGAGAGCAAAACTTGTAATGAGGGTGACACCGGTGCAAGTTAGTCTTTTCTTTCATTGTTGTTTGAATTAAATCGAAGTTTCTTTTCTTCTTTACTCTTATCTTTGTTGGCTTCTCTCTTCAGTATTTGTGAATCCAAATGACTCCAATAGCCTCGAAGTTTCTTTGCCCTTGCAAGTGCTGTTGATGACTTATGCTGATGGATAGCCATTCCTATGGTACTGTAGCTTGCCCCTTAGTTTCGGAGTGTAAATTGGGAATGGGAAAGATCCTATTTGTCATACTTCGCTTGTTGGCCCAAAGGCCCATCACTCTAGTTTTGATGATGATCAACTCATGTAGTTATAATACTAATGATCTTGTGTTTATTTAGTTTCAGATTTGTGATCAAGATCTTAGTTGGTGTGTAGCTTCAACAAAGGACTTAAAATCAAGTTTTGGAGCTAGCACGGTTTGATTCAAGAGCTTGTGCATCAAGACCACATCAAGTACTCAAGACGAGTCTAGCTCTATGGATCGTGTTTGGACCAAGTCAAGAAGATGTGAAGACTTCAAGTGAAGACCTTCAAGATCAAGACTTGTGTCTAGGTTTGTTTTTATAAGATTTTATTTTTAGATAAAATGTAAAGGATAGAATAGTTGGTGGATTGCTCAAGTATATCTTACACACACACTCTTAATTTAGATAAGTTTTCATAAAAGAATTTATATTTTGAAAAAATATAAAAGAGTTTTCTTTTTGAAAAATACCGGTTTGATTTTTGATATTCAAAGTATATATGTTTTTAACCAAAACCAAATTTAGAGCTTAATGTCAAAAACATAGATATTTCACCATGTATGTGTAGTGGATCATATCCATATACTCTATGCTTTAAAAGTTGTTTAAATATCTTGTTTTTGTATTTGGAAAGTTTTGGAAAAACCAATTTTGGAAAAATACAGTTTTCGTTTTTAGCCAAAATTTTCAAGTTACAAAAATAGTCCAAATTGTTTGTAACATGTCTTGATTTTGCTCAAGCATATTTGTTTATCAAAGTATAATATTAAAACTATTTTTGTAGATTTTTCGTGAATTTTTGGGATTTTATTTAAGCCAAAAAGCCAACATTTTAAATCCCTAAAATTGGCCTGCCAGGCTCTGGCGGTCGACCGACCGGTCGACCGGACCAGAGGCCGGTCGACTGATGTGCACAGATATGCACAGGATGGGCCGGTCGATCGCACGGTTGACCGCTAGAGAGCAGCTGCTCTCTGGAAAGTCCCCGGTCGACCGGGCGGTCGACTGGCAGAGAGCTGAGCTCTCTGTATCCTGGCCACGGTCGACCGGCCGGTCGACCGCTGGCACAACGGTCAGAAATCTGACCGTTGGCCGGTCGACCGGACGGTAGACCGACAGGCCATCCTGGCTCCAACGGCTAGTTTTTTCTAGCTCTATAAATTGGAGCATTTGGGGGCTGTTTTCTATAAGATTTTTGGAGAGTTTTTAAGCCAGTTTTCTCTACTCTATTAAGAGGTTTTCTCCATTACATTGAGAGAAAATATTTCCAATCAAAAGGGGAGTTTTATCAAGAGTGTTTAAAAGTGATTTTCTTGAGTTTTTCCTCCACCATTTCAATCATTGTTTTTCTCACAAACACTTGAGCAACCCATTGACATAATCATTCTATAGGAGTGTTCTTGTGAGATTGTTTTTAGGTGATCAAAGTGTTTAGATCACAAAGAGTTCTTCTTTACTTTGAGGAGGCGGACGGTTGTGTTCGCGGTGTTTCGAGTTCGTGTGTGAACTCGGTGTTTGAGGTGCGGCCTCGGCGAGCTTGTGGGCTTGCAGTGTGTACGGGACTAGAGAGTCTAAGGAGTTCAAGTGTGAACTCGCCTTGTAGGTGTTGCGACACAGAGTGATCCGGTGGGATCGGTTTATAGTGAAAATCCTTCAAGTGTGAAGGCGGGGACGTAGAGCAAGTGTGCTCGAACCTCGAAACAAATCTCCCGTGTTTGCGATTGCTCACTCTCTATCTCTTACTCTTGTGTTTATATCTTGCATGATTCTATTGCTTTCATCTTCATATGCTTGATATATTGTGTGCTTAATTGTTATATGCTTGGGGATTGTTTGCTAACACTTTATTCAACCAAGAGAGCCAACGCGGAACCTCAACTCTTATTTAGAGGAATCTTGAGGAGTTAGTCCAGAGCCCTTCACGGGGAATTCGGCTACACTCTTGTGTTATATGTGGTGTTTAGTTTAAATAGTTTTTAATTCCGCATTAAGTGACCATTAGATTAGCCATCACCTATTCACCCCCCTCTAGGTGATGTACAATTGGTATCAGAGCCAAGTGCTCTTGATTTGGGTCTTACAACCTAGACTTAAAGATCCTCATTTTTAGGCTAATCACAATATTTGTTCACACACCTTGGATTTCATGACACCTCCCACCTTTGACATTCTTAACATCCAAGCTTGGAAGGTTAAGATGTCTTTGTTCCTCAAAGGCCTAGGTATTCATGTTTATCTTGTTACCATTAATGATTCATATGTTAATAATAGCAAGTATATTGAGGCTAACTCAAAAGCCATTCATGCCTTGAAAAGTACCCTAAATGATGATTATTTATCTAGGGTTGCTAATCTGGACTCGGCTTTTGTAGTTTGGAACTCGTTGATCTCCCTTGACGAAAAAGAACAATATTATGCGGGGAGCGACTCAGATGTTGGAAGTGACGCTTCCAACTTGTGCTACATGGTCCAAGGGGATAACCCCCTTGAGGTAACTACCGAATCCGAGGTAGATGAAGATGTTGACATGACTATGATGAGCTTACTTTTTTTTGTCAACAACTTTTAGAAAAATATGACATGCTTAGAAAAGATAATAAGAAAATGAAAAATAAAATTGATTGCATGTCAAAAGAAAAGGATTCTTTTCAAACAAAATTTGAAAATGTCTTAAAAGAAAATGAGTCTTTAAACATAAAGTTGCATGTTTTGAAATAGAAAATGAAAATTTGAAAAATGAGAATATTTTCTTATTGTCTAAATTGAATGATTTGTGTGAAGGAAACTGTAAGATCCCTAACTAGAAATACTGTATTTTTATTTTCTAAAGTATTTATTTTGATTTACAGATTATTTTTCTTTAATCAACTTAAATTATTATTTTCTTTCTTGTGATTATTATTATTACTAAATATGCAAATTTATTTTTAAGATAGTGAATGACACTTTGGCTTTATATACTGTTGCCATTATTTCCTATCATTATTTTTAATTACTTATCACTATTAGTATAATAATAATACTGTTAGTGTTTACTAATTATTAATAGTGTTCCTAATATTTTTAATTATTATTATTTTAATGTCACCATTATTTTATTTATTTTAATATTAGTACTAATATTAGTGGTAGTTATTAATTATCATCACTATTCTTATTATTAATGATTGTTACTAATAGTAACTTGTTACTATTATTTTAATTAGTGCTATGAATTATTATTAGGTTTAGTATAAATATATTTACATTGGTGCTATATTGTTATGTTTCATTCTTTTCAATTCTCTATTCATATCCATACCTATTACCCCGTACCCAATTGGACCCGAAACCCATATACCCAATAACCCACCCATTCTATATAAACTAAATCCTAAACTTAACCCTAATTATTAACATAATTCTTTCATCCGTTTTTCCTTTCCTTTCAGCCGCCGACACCCTCACATCTCCACCCGAACACAACCCCATGCTCCCTGTCCTTCGTTTCTCCCTCCACGCAGCGGTCGAAGTCCTCCCGGAGCACGACGATGAACACCTCGGCAGCATGGCCGCAATCTCCTCCTCTCCACCACCCAGGCCAAACCCGGGTTTCCTTCTCCTCCACTCCTCTGTGCAACGTCCAAGGCCATGCCGAGCATCCTCGGAGGTCCTGTGGTGCGCAAGCCCCTCCACCCCTTGTAGATTAATGCTATCTCTTCTTTCCAATGCATTCTTGTATTAAAAGTTTAATACTGTTTTTTTTTAAACCCACATTCAGACTATTTGATGTTCTAATTTTGGTGAGGGCAATCACACATGGCGCCTCATCCCATTGGCCGCAAGCTAACACATGGCAGCCCCACCATTAGCCGTTTATATTTATATGTTGCATTGGCCGACTCCAACAATCCACAGCCAGTTGCAACACCTCCTTTGCTTGCTGCATCTGCTGCACAGAACTTAGGTGATCTTTTTATCTCTGCTCTATTGTTTATTTAGTCATTTTTATTGGTTATGGCATTTTTGTTAATTAATTTCCCTAGCCGAAACTTCCCTCCCTCACTCTTTACATTAATGTGTACTTTAAATTATTTGTGTTTGGTTTGGGAATGATATAATGTAAGTTTATTAATAATGTGTGTTTATTTCATGTGCGGCAAAATCCTTACTCCGAGCCGTTTTCGGGCTCTCCGCGGGATGCCGTTGATCGACGTCGGCGAGCGTGAACGCACCCCACGCCCTTCACGGCGAGTTGCTCTATCCAACGACACCCTCCGCGACCCCGTACGCCTCCGTCGGATCCTCCGTCGGTGCGCCGCAAATCGGCTCGAGGTTAGCTTTACATTTTATTGTGTGGTGGCATTTGTGTAATAATTGAAAAGTTATATAAATGTGTGAGATTGTGTGTGTGTGCGTGAGTGCCTTGGGTTTTTGCATGCATGCATGAGTGAGTTTTATTAAAGGTATTTTTATATTATTTTAATTAATTACATGTTAATAAATTAGTGTGGGTTATCATGTGTGTCTACATTATGTGCATGTATGGGTGTTATAGATTCTTATTTGTGCATGCATATTAATTAATGAATAGGTATTTATAGTTAGTAGTATGTATTTATTAATTTAGATATGTATGCATGTGTTTATGTATAATCGTGTATATGTATGCATGATTTATATGCATGTGTTTCTATTCATTTGTATAGATGGGTGTGTTGCATTGGCGTGCGCAAGTTCAAGCGAGCGGCAATTCCAGGCCCTTCCGGCGAGCGCGAGATCACCAGCTTGCAGCCGGTCCTTCCCCAGCACCCTGGCTACCCTCCCATGCAGTCCGACAGCGAAGAGCGGCACCATAGCGACCGTAACGGCGACTCGCCCGGCGACGACCAGATTCCCCAATGTGAGTGTTTGCTCCTCCTTTCGATTCCTTTATTTAAAAGTATTTGATTCAATTATGATTCCATGTGTACATAGATTAAAGTAGTAATTGTGTGCCTACAGTAGAGTAGATCATGTGTATTAATGTTTGTAAGGGAGAGGCTTGAACCCTCATATTAGCACAAAGGAATAGGTGATGATTTATCTCTGATTTCTGTTCTGGTAGGGGAGTTAGTCGACTTGGCCCACTTGATTAGTCGACTATACTTTCCCCTAGTCGACTTGTATATAGCCTTAGTAGACTAATATGAGTCTGTCAGCTGTGTATGGTTACTTGATGGATTGTGGACTTCACCCATGGATTATGTATTGGTTATTGATAGATGTATATGATATCGAGAGATGGATATTGGATGGAATGACTTGATTTATCGTGATAGAACTTATATGCATGAATATGTTGTGATACGAGTATTGGGAACTGATGATTGATCTTAATAGAAATGTGAACTCTTGAGGATTTGGGAATCAGAGTTGTATGTTTGAGTGAGAGGTTAGTACTGGATATTGTGATATGATGGAACAACAATTATTTTATCAGATTACTAGACGTGTGATGGAACTAGATGATTATGGAACTATTGGGATTATGAATTGGTTGTGATAACTTGGATCTATAGTTGAGTTTATGAGAACTATCAGATGATGTGTTGTTAATGTTAAGTATCAGAAGTAACTATTCTATGTTGCAGCTATTTGAGGACATGTAAGATATGATCTTACTTTACTTAAAGCTTAGAGTTCTGGATGATTGGATGGTGCATGGACTATCTCAGAGTTGGACTGTGATTTGGACTGGACTTGAGTTATAGAGGACAGATGATATATTTTATGTAGAGGACCTCTTGACTTGATATTCTTTCATTGATAATAACTTAGTTGATGATTCATTCAGATATTGATGTTGACTTGTTACGATGTTCTTTGAGGATGTTTCCTATTTAGATATGATTCAGTATGTGTTGACTTGTTGATCTCGAGGACATACTATATGCTTCATGATTAGTTATTGATTATTTCAGTTATCAGAGATGACTTATTATGATGGTGATCTATTTGATATCAGTGATGCTGTACTTCAGATTTACCAGTTACCAGTTTATCACTTATTAGAGAGATTACTTGTTGTTGATTATATGATGTATCCAGAGTTTATAGCAGTTATCAGTTTATCAGTTGGCGAGACTGTTTGTTGGTGATCATAAGATATGTACTTCAGAGTTATATGAGTTGGCAGAGATCTGTACCAGTTATCAGCTTGCCAGTTATTAGTGACACCAGTTGTCAGTGATACATTTGTGTTAGTGATCAGTGATCATGTATTTCAGTGTTTCTATAAGTTGGTAGATACCTGGATCAGTTACTAGTTGTTTGTGGCACTACTGTGTTAGTGGCTATATCTCCAGTATTCTATTCAGATGTCAGATATTAGTTGTCGGATATCACAGTTGTCAGATATCACAGTTGTCAGATATCATAGTTGTCAGATATCATCAATTGTCAGTTGTCAGATTATCAGCTAGTATTGACATCAGCAGTTGTTGGAGATATCAGTTACTATTACATATTAAATAACATTGATTGCTTATTAATAAAAGACACCATAACCCGGGGAAAAGGGGTAATTGCCTGATGATGCATGTCGTGTATTTTGGAAGGATCCTTATGGTACCGAGTTGTGGGTTCCAACCATGGGGAACCAGGGTAGTACTGGCTACCCATTCAGTTGTCAGTTGTCAGGGTTATGCCCGGATTACGGCGCCACACTAGTTGTCTTTTCGTGTGGGGCTGTGGTCTTTAGTTGTCAGAGCCTAGCGGCTTGTCCTGGTTCAGTGCCAGGGGTGATAGACCGTGGTACCGGGCATGCACGGTACTCTTCCAAAACACATGCACTACATTGGCAGGCAGTTACAATAACGATAACTTTGTTTGATACGTGGGAAAATGGCTGTGGTATGGGACACAGCTAAGTACTACATTAGTTAGGTTAATAATAACCAACCAGACTAGTGACATATCTAGATTACACATTCAGACATCAGCTATTAGTTTACATTTGTGATAGTTGACTTTGATATCAGTTGTTTGTCCACCGTTGAGATAGTTGATCTTTTATATCAGTTGTTAGTTTTCAGATAAGATAGTTGTTATATCTTTATTCATGTTGATATCAGTTGTACTACTGTTCTGTTATTTATCTGTTATTCAGTTATTTGATATCTGCAGTTGTTCTTGATATTTCTTTATGCACTGTTTCTCATGCACGAGCTATTTCTCCTTTTACACACACACTCACTATGGTCGCGTTCTGACGACCCTGGATTTGCACGTCCAGATATTGGACGGTTGGTTTCCATTGTGCAGGTGTTCGTTGAGGCCGTATGCTTCGCGAATAGCTGGAGCGTCTACCTATTCTATCTGGTACTCTTATCTTTCTAGCTTTCATATCATTTCCTGATTCTCATTATATCAGTTCAGTTGTTATTCCAGTCTTGATTCATATGATATCATGCGTGGTTGCTTATATGTAGTATTGCAGTATTCATTACAGTTAGATTTATAGCTTGTTTCAGGTTACTTAAGGCTTAGCGCGTATACGTGAGGGATTTTCCTTGCGTATATGCGTCGCCGACTCGTGTCGCGTCTCCGCTCCAGCGTATTTTGGGAAGCGGGGCGTGACAAAAACACTACTTTGAAAAATAAAGTTATTTTGGTGGAAAAATAAAAAGAAGTTGTTTTAAAACACTTCTTTAAAAAGAAAAATTGTTGAAAAAGAAAAAGTAAATGTTTCTAAAAAGAATAAGAAAAATGATTCTATTTCTCATCATGCTTTACATGCCACCACTAATGAGATGAAATTTTTAAAAAATAAAATAAATTTTTGAGTTCAACCTTGAGCACATGTGCATTTAATCATAAGAGATTAGAGTCCTTGTTTTTAAAGAAACAAACTCCACATATTCATGCACATCACCCACATGCATATTCACTATTTGCACGTCCTGATCACTCACATACACATATGCATGCTAGAGTGTATAAATGTACACATTGTGGCCGCAAAGGCCATTTAGCAAAGTTTTGTTATGATAAGATAAATGCTTTAAATTTTGCTAATAATAAAAATGTTTGGGTTCCTTACAAAGCTAACCCTCAAGGACCCAAAAGAAAATGGGTACCAAAGTCCCCACCTTGTGTTTTTGATGTAGGTGCAGGCTCTCACAAAAAGTGAGAGGGATGGTGCCTTGGTGGTGGTTGCATGGACTAGAAGGACACATATTTGATGCACCGCTATCAAGGAGGTTTGGTGGGACAACCACCATGTTTTGGAGATTTGGAGTATAGTTCTTTGGTTTGGTAACTATCTCTAAACTCCTAATTTATTTACATGCTTGCTCATGTATGATAATTTTTAGCATGTTCATGTTTCATTTGTTTTGTGCTTCATGTGGTAAATACTAGTTTAAATGTAATTTTTATCAAAACTTGGATGTATACTTGTACAATTAGTGAGCAACAAATTGATTCATATATGTTTACACTTCATTGTTCATTTGTACTCTCTATATGCACATGTATAGCCTAGTTTTGATGATTCTCTCATTTACACTTGTTTTGCCTATTTTCTTGTTTTACTTCATGTATATGTATCTTGTATTCAAATCTAATAAAAATACATGTATACCCCATGAGTCATTTGCCTTCATGCAATTTACATTATGGACTCTTTTTATGTTTGGGATATGTATGCATATTGTTAGTTTTTGATAAATCATACATATACCTAGAAGTTTGTTTTAAAATGAAAAATGAATTTTCATGATTTGTTTTGATAAAAATGTTATTCATGTTTGTTTTGAGCTTCATTGATTATCTTCATGAAAAATGCTAATTACATGATTTTTGTACACTCACACTTTATTTGTTTATTCATGACTTTGTTTCATGATTCTTTTTGAGTTTTATCGATTTTGAATGTCAACTCTTGTGTATTTGGTATGATTCATGAAAAACATATGATTTAGTTTCATGTTTTGAAGGATCTTTAACTAGTTTTTTTTTTTAAAAATTACTTTTAACTAGTTATTGTTCTTCATTTGTTAGTGTATGAGTTATATACTTGATTTACATTGTTATTTTCAATTGGTATCTCAATTGATATTCCTTTTTGTATATACTCATACTATGTTTCTTATATATGTATACTTCATAATTTCTATTAGTATTTTCATTCTCATACATATATATGTTTTGTGCTTGATTAAAAATCGATTTACATATTTAAAGCACAAAATTTGTTTATGCTAAGCTTAATTCAAATCTTTATTTTCAATTGATTTCTCAATTGATATTTTAATAAGCTTATGCATTATTTTTAAAATTGATGTTTTTATTGATATAAAAAATGTGCAATAATCTTCAATTGGTATCTATTGATTGCAATTGGTATCAAAATAATTTACAATAATTTTTATTTGGTATCAATATGATTCTATTTTGATTAAAATATAAAATTTGTAATGTTTATTTACAATGATATCTTAAAATTTGATTACAATTGATATCTTAAAATTTGATTGATTTACAAGTGGTACCTTAAAAATTTTGTTATTTATATGATATCTTAAAATTTGATTACAAGATATCTCAAAATTTATTTTATTAAAATTCAAAATTTTGTTTTTTAATAAGAAAAATTAAAAATATTTTGATTTGTATTTCCTATATGCAAGGGGAGCTTAACATCTCTTCTACATATAGATTCATGTTGAGTGTATCTTATATTGAGGAGCTTGACAACTCTTCTTTATGCGGTACACGTGTGTAGGGGGAGCTTCACATCTCCTCTTATGCATTACATATTATGCGTTATGTGAATTAGGGCGTGTCATCCCTCTTTCATGTAATGTATATGTGCAGGGAAGTTAACTTAGCGTCTTCCTCTTCATGAATGTATATCGCATATATCCTTTATTGATTTGTTTAATGTCACCCCTTTTATTGATTTTTGCTTTTGACAAAAAGGGGGAGAACATTTTGTTTTTACTTTAACCCCTTTGTTGATGATTGACAAAAAGGGGGAGAAGTATTTGAGAAGTTTTTAGTATATATGCATGTTTTTCTTACTTTATTCATAAAGGCAGAGAAGGATTTATGTTTATGCATATATGTTTTGTATTGCAAATAGGAGAAAAAGAATTTGATTTGTTTTATGCTTGATTGGCATGTTTATCTCCATATATTTGCATACATGTTTGTTTAGATTTATGTGCTTCATTACCATATTTATTGTTTATTGTGATGCATGAGTTAAGAGGGAGCTTCCTTGAAGCTTTACTTTAATCCATATATATATAACTTCATGAGTTTTGTCATCATCAAAAAGGGGGAGATTGTTGGCCCAAAGTCCCATTACTCTAGCTTTGATGATGATCAACTCATGTAGTTATAGTACTAATGATCTTGTGTTTATTTAGTTTCAGATTTGTGATCAAGATCTTAGTTGGTGTGTAGCTTCAACAAAGGATTTAAAGTCAAGTTTTGGAGCTAGCACGGTTTGATTCAAGAGATTGTGCATCAAGACCACATCAAGTACTCAAGAGGAGTCTAGCTCTATGGATCGTGTTTGGACCAAGTCAAGAAGATGTGAAGACTTCAAGTGAAGACCTTCAAGATCAAGACTTGTGTCTAGGTTTGTTTTTATAAGATTTTGTTTTTAGATAAAATGTAAAGGATAGAATAGTTGGTGGATTGCTCAAGTATATCTTACACACACGCGCTCTTGATTTAGATAAGTTTTCATAAAAGAATTTATATTTTGAAAAAATACAAAAGAGTTTTCTTTTTGAAAAATACCGGTTTGATTTTTGGTATTCAAAGTATATATGTTTTTAACCAAAACTAAATTTAGAGCTTAATGTCAAAAACATAGATATTTCACCATGTATGTGTAGTGAATCATATCCATACACTCTATTCTTTAAAAGTTGTTTAAATATCTTGTTTTTGTATTTGGAGAAGTTTTGGAAAAACCAATTTTGGAAAAATACAGTTTTCGTTTTTAGCCAAAATTTCTAAGTTACAAAAATAGTTCAAATTGTTTATAACATGTCTTGATTTTGCTCAAGCATGTTTGTTTATCAAAGTATAATGTTAAAATTATTTTTGTAGATTTTTCGTGAATTTTTGGGATTTTATTCAAGCCAAAAAGCCAACATTTTAAATCCCTAAAATTGGCCTGCCAGGCTCTGGCGGTCGACCGGACCAGAGGCCGGTCGACCGGAGCGGTCGACCGATGTGCACAGATGTGCACAGGATGGGCCGATCGACCGCACGGTCGACCGCCAGAGAGCAGCTGCTCTCTGGAAAGTGCCCCGGTCGACCGGCAGAGAGCTGAGCTCTCTGTATCCTGGCCACAGTCGACCAGCCGGTCGACCGCTGGCACAACGGTCAGAAATCTGAACGTTGGCCGGTCGACCGGGCGGTCGACCGATAGGCCATCCTGGCTCCAACGGCTAGTTTTTTCTATCTCTATAAATTAGGGCATTTGGGGGCTGTTTTCTATAAGATTTTTGGAGAGTTTTTAAGCCAGTTTTTCCTACTCTATTAAGAGGTTTTCACCACTAAATTGAGAGCAAATATTTCCAATCAAAAGGGAAGTTTTATCAAGAGTGTTTAAAAGTGATTTTCTTGAGTTTTTCCTCTACCATTTCAATCCTTATTTTTCTCACAAACACTTGAGCAACCCATTGACATATTCATTCTATAGGAGTGTTCTTGTGAGATTGTTTTTAGGTGATCAAAGTGTTTAGATCACCAAGAGTTCTTCTTTACTTTGAGGAGGCGGACGGTTATGTTCGCGGTGTTTCGAGTTCGTGTGTGAACTCAGTGTTTGAGGTGCGGCCTCGGCGAGCCTGTGGGCTTGCGGTGTGTACGGGACTAGAGAGTCCAAGGAGTTCAAGTGTGAACTCGCCTTGTAGGTGTGCGGCACCGAGTGATCCGGTGGGATTGATTTATAGTGGAAATCCTTCAAGTGTGAAGGTGGGGACGTAGAGCAAGTGTGCTCGAACCTCGAAACAAATCTCCCGTGTTTGCGATTGCTCACTCTCTATCTCTTACTCTTGTCTTTATATCTTGCATGCTTCTATTGCTTTCATCTTTATATGCTTGATATATTGTGTGCTTAATTGTTATATGCTTGGGGATTGTTTGCTAACACTTTATTCAACCAAGAGAGCCAACGCGGCACCTCAACTCTTATTTAGAGGAATCTTGAGGAGTTAGTTCAGAGCCCTTCACGGGGAATTCGGCTACACTCTTGTGTTATACGTGGTGTTTAGTTTAAATAGTTTTTAATTCCACATTAAGTGACCATTAGATTAGCCATCACTTATTCACCCCCCTCTAGGTGATTTACATCACTCGCCTTCAAATAAAGGTACATCGTCAATACGGGTCAAAGGTAAGCAGGCGCCGAAGAGATAATTAAGTATTTTTTAGGGTTTAAATTTCTTTCTTTTAATTTTTAGTTTAGATTACCAACATCACCATCTCTCAACTCAATTCATTATTTTTCACTTTCATTGTACAAGATTATTTTCTATTTTTCTCCACCTTCTAAATCTACCACTTTCTTAGCAATTTGACATAATTTATTTTTATTTTCTTTTAAATAACTGAAAGAATAACTTTAACCATTTTTTGTGAACTAAAGAGAACTTACAAAAAGCTTATATCACTAGTCCCTCCTTGTGGATCACGACCCGCATAGCCACTCGCTATAGCGGTAGCACTGAGCACTTATACTTCTGTTCTGTGTTCTTGAAATTCTTTATTTTTAGTGTGCAGGTCTAAACTCAATAAAATTTTGACGCCATAGTCGGGGAGGGATGATAAGTAATTCTCTTTTTAAATTTACATTTTGGTTAACTTTCTCTTTTGTTCTTGGTGTGTAGTAATAGATATCAAGAAAGTTTTTGCTGCATTGGATATATAAGTGATCCTGGATTCTTCTCAAGAAAGTAAAGCCTAGAAGTTCTCAGATTTGCTGCATTCACGCGGCAATCTGAGTGAACTACTAACCTGTATTTTTTGCAGGTTGGTTGAATTACAAGGCTAAATTTTTGCAGCTATTTATTTTCTTGTTTAACTTATTGTACATACTTTCTAAGCTTAACAGTAAATTGATGTTTGTTAAATGTTAAAAATGCTTTAAACTTTGTATTTAGGTACATGTCTAATTCGTTTACATTTTTTATTACTGTTGAAGAGTGCTAAAGCAAAGGTATGTATGCATAGCATGTAGTATAAGAATACTTTTGAATTATTTACGTTGCTTAGGTGTTCATGTACACATTGCACTAAATTGATTAAGGGCTTGTCCTATAAATAAGATAAGGTGGGAAAGTCATTATCCTCCCTTAGTCCACAAATAATCTCCTCACTCACTAACCCAAGCTTAATTAGAACTGAGTAGACGTTGGCCCTAGGGACATCTCAAACTCAATAGGAGACTGACCTTAGGGGAAAGTTGATTAGAATTTGATTCTTGTCAAATCGGTGTCAAAGGTTGGTAATTGATGAGGCGAAATCTCGAAGAACAGTGGTTTAGCATAATTAGACCCGTTACTTAGGTGCGGATACCTCCCACTGATCTTGTCCCTACCTGGCCGATTAACTTGTGGTCAGATTTTGTAATATACCCCTGTGGATAGTCTAACCAGTTAGGAGTCGTTTAGGTCTAAGATCTACCCTAACTTAGGGTAGATTTTTCTCTTTTGTGTATTTGTTTGTTTTTCTTTATTTGTTTTTGATATTTCTTGTGTAATATGGCTTATAACAATAATTTTTCAATTTTAATAATAATCCATATTAGACTCCAACCTCTTTTGACTTGGATATTACCAACCTGGCATATCATAACTTTAACCAACCTAGTGTGCCCGATTGGTCTTATCTGAATTAAGACATGCCTCAGTCCCAATACTATGAACAAGACTGGAATAATCATCACTACTATAACATCCCGTTCCCAGAATACGTACTCAGATACATATTCATATTTTTGATCATATTTTTGATTTACTTCCTATATTTATTTTTGTTTTATGAATATTTATGCGATCGTTTTGCATTGGATCCGGATCCGTGAACTCAGAATCAGCTCTAGTCTGAACCAGGGACCCAATCTGAGTGTATTACTCAATTTGGTAGTTAAATTTGACCGATTTTAGTTTCAAACATCATTTTTCAATATTCTAGATTTTTTCATAATTTTCTAGAATTTTTCTGAATTAATTTATAAAATCTTTAAAATCGGTGTCGGCCGTATCACTGATCGATTTCAGGGATTTTAATTTACAAACGGAGTAAAATTTCTAAAATCCACTTTCACATTATCTCTTAAAATCATATTTTCTATCTTAATGTATTTTCGGTGAATTTTCTGAATTTATTAGAACTTGGCAGGATTTGCTGTCGATCAGTATCGCTGGTAGATTTCAGGATTTTTATTTTAAAAACTAGATGTTATTTTTGAAAATCGATTTCATATTATTCCTCAAGATGACGTTTTCTATCTCTGAATATTTGGGAATTTTTCTGGAACAGTCGATATTTCTCGATATTATATATATTATTTTTGGAATCTTGCATTTCTTTCTTTCTTTTTCCCCACACTTCACTTGCCGACACACCACCCCTACTCCCATTCACTTTCTTTCCCATTTAATTCTCCTCCTATCAACTTTTTCTCTTTCTTTTCTCTTTCTTTTTCCTTTTTCTTTCTTATTTTTTCCTTCTTTTCTTCTCCCTCTCTTTTCCTCTCTTCTCCTGGCGACTACGACCGTCGTCGCCGCAACAGCAACACCTCCGGCCAGTGCCGCCGACCGACTCCTTCTCCCCCTACTCCTTTCTCTCCTCTTCTCCAAGCAGCAACAACAACATCATCATCATCATTTTCCAACCCCAACTCATTTAATAATCTTCCTCCTCCTCCTAACAATCCACCACTTCCACCACCTCTCCGCCACCTTCTCATCCTCCAACTCCACCACCACAACCCTACCACTTCCTCCTCCCTCCTTCACCATCAATTTCATCACCCCAATCTTCAAATTCCACCAAAATTCTCCACCAAATTCAACTCCTCATTTTTCTTTTTCTTTTTCTTCTTTTTTCCCCTTCCTCTTCTCTCTCCCTACCGCCGACCCCTCTGGCCGCCGCCGGCGGTCCCTCCTCGGTCGGTGCCACCTGGACCTTGGCCAGGTCGCGGGCCCCCTCCGGGGGACACTTTGCGTGAACAACAATTGCCCCCCTCTTTTCCTCTTTTGTTTTCCCTCCTCTCTCACTCTCTCTTGCTTTCTCTCTCTCTCTCTCTCTCACATCCATCTCTCTCTTTCTCTCTTTACTGAATTCTCTCTCTCTTGTTTCTCACTCTCTCTAGGACTCATTCTCTCTAGGACTCATTCTCTCTAGACCTCTCTCTAGCTCTCTTTCTCTTTCTAGATCTTTTTCTCTCACTAGCTCTCTCTTTCTCTCTAACTCTTTCTCTCACTTCTCTCTCCTCTCTCTTATTCTCTTTCTTTCTCTCTCTCTCTCTATATATTTTAATATATTATGGTCATACACGAGTTTCTGGGATTCCAGATTTTATGGCGTTTTCAGAGATTTAGGCGAGTGTCCTCGTCTTGTTTTGGGTCTTCCGGCTTCGTTAGGTCAACATATATTTTATTCTGTATTTTTATGGTATTTTGTATTGGGCTGTGACCTTACATTTGTATGTAGCCGTGTGTCCAGTATTATACATGTATATGTCTGTGACGAATATTTGTACTAGGTAGTTTATATTCCTATACATGTACTATGCCTGTGATGTTTGCCCACTACTGCCTTATTACGTGCGTGTGATTGACACTAATACTTCTGCAGGTACTATACCCAGCCTCCGGGCTGCGTTCAGCCTCTGGACTTTCTATACTAAACCTTCGGGTTGTGTTTAGCCTCCGGGCTCTCTACACTCAGCCTCCGAGCTTCACTACTCCACGGTAACTTAGATATTATTATGCTTATATGCATGCTCGTGTGGTACTAACATTGCAGGTACCCTTGTACCGACTCTGAGTTTCTGCCCACTCCCAGGCTAGTTACCCAATTGATTTTAAGCCTGCACCCTTATAGGTTTCGTGGTAGCTATTGAGAGTGCGCTTAGACCCTGAGCGTACTTTAGCTTCCTGGCTCTCGCCTACTTCCTTGAAAGAGGAGTGCGCTTAGACCGTCAGGCTCTCATACTCCGCCTAGTAGGCATGCTTAGTGCTCAGCGTTTTATTACTGCTTCGTCTAGGCGGAACATTGCCGAATTTTAGACTTGCCTCTAAGCTGAGTCATTCCAATAGCTCCGTCAAGTGCTCTAGTGTTAAACATTGTTTGTTGTCTGTACATCCCGCTTGCTTAGTTTCGCTTGGATGTTCACTTGCTTGTTTAGCACATTATTGCTAGTTTATCAATTCTTCTATTAGTGGTTGTGAAGAGTTTGAAATCTTACTAATATTGTTTTTCCTGAAACTGCATGGGTTTGTTGGCCCAAAGGCCCATCACTCTAGTTTTGATGATGATTAACTCATGTAGTTATAGTACTAATGATCTTGTGTTTATGTAGTTTTAGATATTTGATCAAGATCTTAGTCGGTGTTTAGCTTAAACGAAAGATTCAAAGTCAAGTTTTAAAGTTAGCACGTGTTAATTCAAGAGCTCGTGCATTAAGTACTCAAGAGAAGTCTAGCTCGTTAAATCATGTTTTGGACCAAGTCAAGAAGGAGAAGTACATTTTCAAAAGAAGATTTTCAAGATTTGAGACTATGTTTGTGTAGCACCCCATTCCCGGGATACGTATCCAGATACGGGTCCTGATTTTTTTGACCGTATTGTCTCAATTTTCTTCCAGTAATTGTTTTGGGTTATGATTGCTTATGTTATTTGGTGTCGGATCTGAATTCTTAGTCTTAAAGTCAGCCCTGACCTGGACCGGGAACCCGATACCGGCATACTGTCCGATTTGACTGATTTCAAATTAAAACACTGTTTTTTAATATTTTAGATTTTTCATGATTTTCTGAAAATTTTCAGAATTATTTTGCAAAATCTTCAAAACCGGTGTCGATTGGCATCGCTGACCGATTCCTGATTTTTAGTTTTCAAATGGAGTTGAATTTTTAGAAATAGCTTTCACATTACCTCTTAGAATCTCATTTTCTATCTAAATATATTTTTTTGAGATTTTCAAATTTATCAAAATTTGACCGATTCCGGTGTCGACTAGTATCGCCAGAAGATTCTAAGATTTTTAATTTGAAAATTAAATTGAATTTCTCTAATCTGTTTTCACCTGACATCTTAAATAATATTTTCTATTTTGAGAATTTTTCGGAGCATTTCTGTAACAGTTAAATTTTACCCTATTTAAATAATAATATTATTTTGCCTTCTTTTCTTTTCTTACGTTTTCCTTCTCCACTCCTCTACTTTATACTACCAAAATATTCTATTAATTTAATTATTTAATAATATATTTATTTATTATTTTTTCCTTATTTCTTTTCCTTTTCTTTATTTTTTTCCTTTTCCTTTCTTTTTCTTTCTTTTTCTTCTTTTCTTCTCCCTTACTTCTCCCATGCCCTGCACCCCACTCCCATGCCGACCCTTCCCTGCAACAGCAGCAGCGGCTGCAGCAGTAGGGCCATTCCCCCCATTCCCTTTCCCATTCTCTCCCTCTCCTTCTCCTCCTTTTAATCTCCTTCTTTCTTTCCCTTCTCCTTCCCACCTTCTCTATTACATATTTTCTCCCACAATCACCCAACTCCTTAAATCACAGCCTCAACCACCAGGGTTGCCACCGCCACTGCTCCTAACCGTCGGCGCTGCCCCCAACCTCCCCACTTCACTTTCCCACTTCCCTCCTCTTCAAATACCACTCCTTCTTCTTCAATTTCAACAAAACCCATACACCACCATCTTCTTCTTCTTCAAAATTCACCATCAAAACTCCTAATTACTTGTAATACCCCTCTCTCGGAATACGTACTTAGTTACGTATTCAGTCCTTTGACCGTATTTTCCGATTTACCTTCCGTATTTGATCAATTTTAATTTCAAATGTCATTTTCCAATATTTTAGATTTATGTGATTTTCTGGAATTTTCTGGAATTAAAATGAATTTCTTCAAAACCTATGTCGGCCAGTACCGCTGACCGATTTCCGAATTTTTATCTTCCAAACTGTTTAGAATTCCTAGAAAGTCCTTTAGACATTATTGCTTAGAATCATATTACCTACTTATACTCTTTTTCTGAGATTTTTATAAATTTATGAAAATTCTTTCGGAGTCGGTAAATAACTGATTCCGGGATTTTTAATTAAAAATCTATACAGTATTTCTTCAAACGAATTTCACCATTGGTCTTCAAATATTATTCTTGATTTTTGGTAAAATTTTCAGACCATTCCAAAATACTTGAATTTCGGGCATTTTTCCAAATTTGCAAAATTCCTTTTCCACTTCATTTCCACCTCATTTCCCACTCACACACTTCACCTAACCCCACTAACTCTCTCTCCTTCTCATGGCCGGCCAAGTGGCAAGGGAGGGGACACCTCACCCACATTTTTGCAAGAAAGCCCCTCACCTCCATCCAATTTCCACTCCCTTTACAAAAATCCCAAACCTATATAAACTTATCATTTGCAACATTGCCCTTTTCTTCCTCATTTCTTCTCAAAGAGAAGAACTCTCAAGATCTCCTTCTTCCTCTAGCAAGAACCCTAGCTTCAAGAGATCACCCCAATCTCTCCACCCCACCTCAAGATCTCTAGAGAATCAACCAAGGCTTCATTCAAGGCAACACCAAGGGGGAATTCTTCAACCCTAGCTTCATCAACAACTTGTGGATTGAAGCCAACCTCTTCCTCCATTGGATCAAGCTTCAGATCTGACCCATCCAGGTGAGTTCTTACTCACCAAGACCTAGCTAATATTCCACATACTTAGGGTAGAGATCCTAGCACTATTATAACCTAAAAATCCTATTTTTAGGTCATTAACACGCAAATCCAACTCTCCCATGTGAACATGTTAATCACCATGGCTATTCTCTGTTTTAGTGTGCTTGTAGTAGTAGATCAGGTCCTATAATGCCATAAAAATCCCACCTTTAAACTGTTAGAAACAACCATGTGAAAATCAGATTTTCTGCCTTAACAGCAGCCTATTTCAGAGGATCGGTCGACCGGCAGTCGACCGATCACTCTACCGATGTGCACAATGTGCACGGATTTGAGCTGGCGGCCGACCGGAAGTCGACCGCAGACTCGACCGGCTTAGGAAATTAGGGTGGACCAGTCGACCGGCAGTCGACCGGCCAAAATCTGGAGCTCACGCACTCGGTACGGTCGACCGGCAGTCGACCGGGACTCGACCGCCAGTTATATCACCAGTCGACCGGCAGTCGACCGGAGGTCGACCGGCAGCCTATTTTCTGGGACAGATTTCTGACTCCTTTTCTTTTGACTTTCTGATTTTTCCCTGATGCATGTATATTACATTAGTCTTGTTTATGCTTCATACCTGTACTACATGACTTGTTACCTGATGGACTTTACTGTATTATGCCTCATGACATGTTGTTACATATTGTTATTCCATAACACGTTAAAATGTGAAGTACCACCAACCCTTCATGCTATCCCTAAAACACCAAGCATGATGTACCCGACTTTTATTAAAATACACCAACTTACATGGGGGACAGGGGGAAATATGCGGATATCGATACGTGTTCGTGTTTACAGTGGTATTAGGATGTGCACCATGTTTCCGGTCTTACCTGCGGTACTCCAGGGGACCGAGGGGAGTGCTTCCTCCCTTTCCTGTTTACTGTCATGACTTTCCTGTTAGCCTAGCGGCAGGTTCCGTCTTCAAGCAACGGAACAATACTGGGCCGTGGTCCCGGGCATGCACGGGACCCACTGTAAACATAGTTCGTCGATACAACCGCTGTTTCCAATAACAACCTTGCTTTACTATGATATGGATCTATGTGCTCTGGGACGCTGGGTCACATAGCTAGATATCACAGTAAGACAAGTAATAATAATAAGACGTCCATTGTAGAATTATTGCATATGTCTTTATCGTATTTAGTTTACGTCTCTTGTCACGCACTGTTACTTAGTATTACTTCTTTATCTCTATTCATGATCCTTGTCACTTGGCTATTTTTATTTCTTGTATTATGTCTTGACCCTTTGGATTTGCATATTCAGATTCCGAGGCTTGGAACGAAGTGGAGCCTTCCACAGAGGACCGGGCTTACTTTTCTGAGCAGGCTGACCAGCTCTAGTCCCATAGTGCCGACTCTTCTTTTTGGTTCACGGGATCCCCATCCTCACGTGAGCATTTTTGTATTTTTGATTGTATTTTGTCATTTTGGACTTGGGTTGTGATAAAGGACACTTGTATAGTGATGTTGCTTATCATAACTGGTATAACTTTGTATTTATTTTTTTGTATGTTGGCATATGAATATACCACGCTGTGTGTTGTACTCTGATACTTGTTGTACTTAATGCTTAGCGTATATACGTGGGGGCACCATCTGACCGACGTATATGCGTTGCAGTGACGTCCCCGTATCATTGGGATCGGGGCGTTACAGGTTGGTATCAGAGCCTAGGCTCTCAAACCTAAAAGTACAACCAAGTGGCAAATTCTAGTGATTTGCTAATGCCAACTACAATGTACAAAGTTATATAGTCCTTCTTGATTCCTTCGTTGATCAATTCCTTCGTATCCTAAACTCCTTTCCCTTGTTTCCAATTCCAGATCTTATCCCTTTCGGTATGGAGAGACGTTCGGGTCGCAACAATGTCGGGCAAGTACCGAATGGACCCGTAGGAGGAGAGGGTGCTGATGTCCTGAGGATCATTCAGACTATGCTGGGAAACCAGCAACAGCAGATGGAGAATCAGCAGCAGCAGACTGAGCTCCTCAGGCAGGAGTTGGCAGCTCCGAAGGAGCAAAGGCCTGGGAACGTGTCAGACTTCCGGCGGCTGCAACCGGCAGTCTTCACGGGAGTCGAGAGACCATTAGAGGCTGAACAGTGGTTAACAGACACCACCGATCTGCTGAACGCCGCCAGGGTGCCTAAAGAGAACCAAGTGGAGGTTGCAAAGATCCAGCTGAAGGACATAGCCAGGACTTGGTGGCTTGCAGAGGAGGCTCGCTTGAAGGAACCTATCTCTTGGGATACGTTCTCCAAGAGCTTTTATAGCAGGTTCTTTCCCGCCACTGCTCAGAAGGACATGGAGGAGCAGTTCATCAGGCTTCAACAGGGGGATAGATCCGTAGATGAGTATGCTGCAGAATTTCTCAGGCTGAGTCGCTTTGCCCCTTACATGGTGTCAGATGAAGAGAAGAGGGCAAGCAGGTTTCAGCAGGGTTTACAGATGGAGATCCAGATGTTTCTGATGCCCCAGCAGCTGAAGACCTATGCTGAGGTTCTCACCATCGCTCGAGAGGTGGAGCGTGGGTTTCAGAAGAAGCAAGAGAACCAGGCCATGAAGAGGCCGTTTGTACCGGTGGGCAGAGGAGGACCCTCCAGAGCAGCGAAGGTCCAGGCCAGGCAACCATTCAGGGCAGTTCCTTACCAGGTGGCTCGACCAGGTCTTATCTGCAATTTCTGCCAGAAGCCAGGACACTCCCAGCAGAATTGCCGGAGGGCAAACGGATGGTGTTTGGTGTGTGGAGCACGAGACCATGCCGTGGAGACCTGTCCACACAGGAGAGTGGGGTTTGCTACCCAAACCTTGCCGGCATCTCAGGGGCAGAATGGACAGAGGGCACTACCAGGGCCAGTTGGGCAGAGGCACCAGGGACCAGTGATGAGGAGAGCTCTTCCCTTCCTCCACCGCATGTTGCTCGCCCAGTGCAGAGAGGAGCCCGGACAGCAGCAGGGCGTGGCAGAGGTCAGGCCTACAACCTGACAGCAGAGGAGGCCGAGGCTTCAGAGGAGGTGATTACAGGTAACATCAGAGTTCATTCTATACCTGTTCTCGCACTCTTCGATTCGGGTGCATCCCACTGTTATATCTCCGACCACTTTGTGGCTGTTCATTCCATACCTGTTAAGACTTTAGACCACAAGTGGGAGATAAGTACCGGGAATGGGGTAGTTATATCTTCTAGAGTTTGTGCTGACTGTCCAGTGGAAATTTGTGGGAAGATCTTGGCCATAGATATGCTCGTACTAGACACCAAAGGGTACGACGTAATCTTAGGCATGACTTGGCTCAGTCAGTACTATGCAGTGATTGACTGTAGAGGAAGGAAGATCAATTTCAGAATCCCGCGTCAGCCGGAGTTCCAGTTTAGCGGAGAGGTGAAGCCTGCTAAGAAGAAGATTCAGATGACCACTTCGGAGGTTCAGAAGGGAGTGCCAGTGTGGGATGAATTTCCAGAAGTCTTTGCTGAGATTTCAGGACTTCCACCGGAGAGGATAGTGGAGTTCTCCATTGATACAATTCCAGGGACAGCTCCTATATCTAAGGCTCCATACAGGATGGCACCGACGGAGTTGGAGATCCTGAAGAAGCAGCTGCAGGAGTATTCGGACAAGGGATTGATTCGGCCAAGCACTTCACCATGGGGAGCTCCAGTGCTCTTGGCGAATAAGAAGGATGGTGGTAAGAGGCTTTGTGTTGATTATAGGGAGTTGAACAAGGTCACCATCAAGAACAAGTATCCCTTGCCCAGGATTGATGACTTGTTTGATCAGCTTCATGGAGCCCGTGTATTTTCTAAGTTAGATTTGCAGTCGGGTTACCATCAGCTGAGGGTGAAGAAGGAGGATGTTCCGAAGACTGCATTCAGGACCCGATATGGCCACTATGAATTTCTAGTTATGCCTTTCGGAGTCACCAATGCCCCTGCGGTTTTCATGGATTTGATGAATCGAGTGTTCTCTCCTTACCTGGATCAGTTTGTAGTGGTGTTTATAGATGACATTCTGATCTATTCTAAGAGTTATAAGGAGCATGCAGAGCACTTGAGGATTGTGTTGCAGACTCTTCAGCAGGAGCAGCTTCATGCCAAAAGGAGCAAGTGTGAATTCTGGTTGGACAGCATAGCTTTCCTTGGACACATAGTTTCAGCAGAAGGAATTTCAGTTGATCCTAGTAAAGTCCAGGCAGTGCAGAATTGGCCAGTTCCGAAGACGGTGACCGAGATAAAGAGCTTTCTTGGACTAGCCGGATATTACAGGCGCTTTGTCCAGGATTTCTCTAGACTTGCAGCTCCGTTGACCAGGCTCACCAGAAAAGGGGAGAGATACATATGGACAGAAGATTGTGATGCAGCATTTGAGCAGTTGAAGCAGAGGCTTATCACAGCTCCAATCTTGAGGACTCCTTCAGGAAGAGGGGGGATGGTCATTTTCTGTGATGCATCAGGTAAAGGCCTGGGGTGTGTGCTTATGCAACATGATCATGTTATAGCATATGCATCTAGGCAGTTGAAGCCTCATGAGAGGAATTACCCAACTCATGACTTGGAGTTGGCAGCTGTGATATTTGCTTTAAAGATCTGGAGACACTACCTTCTGGGAGACAAGGTGTTGATATACACAGATCACAAGAGCCTCAAGTATATTTTCTCGCAGAAGGAGTTGAATATGAGGCAGAGGAGGTGGTTGGAGCTTATGGCGGACTACGATATTGACTTGCAGTATCATCCCGGCAAAGTCAATACCGTTCCTGATGCACTGAGCAGGATGCCGGAGAACAGAGTGCTAGTCCACCTTACTCAGCGGAGAGAGTTGATTCAGGAATTCATCAGATTGGATTTGATGTTAGTGCGAGGAGGTGATAAGGCCGGGCAGTTCATGGCTTTACAGATCCAGTCATCATTGATGGAGGAGATCAAGGGAGCTCAAAGGAGGACCCCAGATTGCTGACATTCAGAGCTCAGGTGGAGGCTGGATTGAGGTCGGATATCTGCATTCACCCAGATGGTGCATTGTATTTTGGAGATAGACTTTGTGTTCCCCGAGGAGAAGTCAGACAGAAGATTTTGGAGGAAGCACACAGTTCAGCTTATTCTATACACCCTGGAGGGAACAAGATGTACCAGGATCTGAAGAAGCACTTTTGGTGGAATGCTATGAAGAGGGAGATAGCCCAGTTTGTTGCCAAGTGCTTGGTGTGCCAGCAGATAAAGATCGAGCATCAGAGACCAGCTGGACTTCTTCAACCTTTGCCGATACCCGAATGGAAGTGGGAGCATATCACCATGGATTTTGTGACGGCGTTACCTCGGAGTCCCAGGGGTAATAATGCGGTGTGGGTGATAGTTGATCGCCTTACCAAGTCAGCTCACTTCATACCATTCAGGGTAGGCCAGTCGACAGAGGTTCTGGCAGATAAGTATATGAAGGAGGTGGTTCGTCTGCATGGAGTTCCAGTTAGTATTGTGTCAGATAGAGACACCAGATTCAGATCTCATTTCTGGGAGAGTCTCCAAGAAAGTCTGGGAACTCGTCTGAAATTCAGTACTTCTTATCATCCTCAGACAGACGGACAATCTGAGAGGACTATCCAGATCCTTGAAGATATGTTGAGGGCTTGCATGATTGACTTTGGGGGATCTTGGGAAGACCATCTTCACTTGGCTGAGTTTTCATATAACAACAGCTACCAGGCAAGTATTAAGATGGCACCTTTTGAGGCATTGTATGGTAGGAAGTGCCGATCACCGATTTGTTAGGATGAAGTCGGTGAGAGGAGTCTTTTGGGACCAGAGATTCTGATGCAGACTACAGAGAAAGTCAGGGTTATCAGAAATCATCTCAGGGCTGCTCAGAGTAGGCAGAAGAGTTGGGCAGACACTCGGAGAAGGCCATTGGAGTTCCAGGTTGGAGATCATGTATTCTTGAGGATATCACCTACCAGAGGAGTGATCCGGTTCGGTACACGTGGGAAGCTGAGTCCGAGATATATTGGCCCATTCGAGATCCTGGATCGTGTGGGAGATGTGTCCTATAGATTGCATTACCGCCATCTTTGGACGGGGTGCATAATGTCTTCCACGTGTCTCAGTTGAGGAAGTATGTCAGGGATGACAGCCATATTCTGGATCATTCTGAGCTGGAGTTACAACCGGATTTATCATACCAAGAGCAGCCGTTGGCCATTCTGGATAGGAGTGTCAAGACACTGAAGAACAGAGCTATTCCATTGGTATTGGTGTCATGGAACAGGCATGCGCCAGGAGAGGCCACTTGGGAGCGTGAGGACGTTATCCGGGATCGTTATCCTCAACTTTTCACATCTTGATTGGGTAAGACTCTTTCTTCTACTCTTCTTTACCGTTATCTTTCCTTGTATCCATATCTATCTGTTGCTTTTCCTGTTATCTTTCACCTTATGAAATTTCGAGGACGAAATTTTTGTAAGGTGGGTAGATTGTAATACCCCTCTCCCGGAATACGTACTTAGTTACGTATTCAGTCCTTTGACCGTATTTTCCGATTTACCTTCCGTATTTGATCAATTTTAATTTCAAATGTCATTTTCCAATATTTTAGATTTTATGTGATTTTCTGGAATTTTCTGGAATTAAAATGAATTTCTTCAAAACCTATGTCGGCCAGTACCGCTGACCGATTTCCGAATTTTTATCTTCCAAACTGTTTAGAATTCCTAGAAAGTCCTTTAGACATTATTGCTTAGAATCATATTACCTACTTATACTCTTTTTCTGAGATTTTTATAAATTTATGAAAATTCTTTCGGAGTCGGTAAATAACTGATTCCGGGATTTTTAATTAAAAATCTATACAGTATTTCTTCAAACGAATTTCACCATTGGTCTTCAAATATTATTCTTGATTTTTGGTAAAATTTTCAGACCATTCCAAAATACTTGAATTTCGGGCATTTTTCCAAATTTGCAAAATTCCTTTTCCACTTCATTTCCACCTCATTTCCCACTCACACACTTCACCTAACCCACTAACTCTCTCTCCTTCTCATGGCCGGCCAAGTGGCAAGGGAGGGGACACCTCACCCACATTTTTGCAAGAAAGCCCCTCACCTCCATCCAATTTCCACTCCCTTTACAAAAATCCCAAACCTATATAAACTTATCATTTGCAACATTGCCCTTTTCTTCCTCATTTCTTCTCAAAGAGAAGAACTCTCAAGATCTCCTTCTTCCTCTAGCAAGAACCCTAGCTTCAAGAGATCACCCCAATCTCTCCACCCCACCTCAAGATCTCTAGAGAATCAACCAAGGCTTCATTCAAGGCAACACCAAGGGGAATTCTTCAACCCTAGCTTCATCAACAACTTGTGGATTGAAGCCAACCTCTTCCTCCATTGGATCAAGCTTCAGATCTGACCCATCCAGGTGAGTTCTTACTCACCAAGACCTAGCTAATATTCCACATACTTAGGGTAGAGATCCTAGCACTATTATAACCTAAAAATCCTATTTTTAGGTCATTAACACGCAAATCCAACTCTCCCATGTGAACATGTTAATCACCATGGCTATTCTCTGTTTTAGTGTGCTTGTAGTAGTAGATCAGGTCCTATAATGCCATAAAAATCCCACCTTTAAACTGTTAGAAACAACCCATGTGAAAATCAGATTTTCTGCCTTAACAGCAGCCTATTTCAGAGGATCGGTCGACCGGCAGTCGACCGATCACTCTACCGATGTGCACAATGTGCACGGATTTGAGCTGGCGGCCGACCGGAAGTCGACCGCAGACTCGACCGGCTTAGGAAATTAGGGTGGACCAGTCGACCGGCAGTCGACCGGCCAAAATCTGGAGCTCACGCACTCGGTACGGTCGACCGGCAGTCGACCGGGACTCGACCGCCAGTTATATCACCAGTCGACCGGCAGTCGACCGGAGGTCGACCGGTAGCCTATTTTCTGGGACAGATTTCTGACTCCTTTTCTTTTGACTTTCTGATTTTTCCCTGATGCATGTATATTACATTAGTCTTGTTTATGCTTCATACCTGTACTACATGACTTGTTACCTGATGGACTTTACTGTATTATGCCTCATGACATGTTGTTACATATTGTTATTCCATAACACGTTAAAATGTGAAGTACCACCAACCCTTCATGCTATCCCTAAAACACCAAGCATGATGTACCCGACTTTTATTAAAATACACCAACTTACATGGGGGACAGGGGGAAATATGCGGATATCGATACGTGTTCGTGTTTACAGTGGTATTAGGATGTGCACCATGTTTCCGGTCTTACCTGCGGTACTCCAGGGGACCGAGGGGAGTGCTTCCTCCCTTTCCTGTTTACTGTCATGACTTTCCTGTTAGCCTAGCGGCAGGTTCCGTCTTCAAGCAACGGAACAATACTGGGCCGTGGTCCCGGGCATGCACGGGACCCACTGTAAACATAGTTCGTCGATACAACCGCTGTTTCCAATAACAACCTTGCTTTACTATGATATGGATCTATGTGCTCTGGGACGCTGGGTCACATAGCTAGATATCACAGTAAGACAAGTAATAATAATAAGACGTCCATTGTAGAATTATTGCATATGTCTTTATCGTATTTAGTTTACGTCTCTTGTCACGCACTGTTACTTAGTATTACTTCTTTATCTCTATTCATGATCCTTGTCACTTGGCTATTTTTATTTCTTGTATTATGTCTTGACCCTTTGGATTTGCATATTCAGATTCCGAGGCTTGGAACGAAGTGGAGCCTTCCACAGAGGACCGGGCTTACTTTTCTGAGCAGGCTGACCAGCTCTAGTCCCATAGTGCCGACTCTTCTTTTTGGTTCACGGGATCCCCATCCTCACGTGAGCATTTTTGTATTTTTGATTGTATTTTGTCATTTTGGACTTGGGTTGTGATAAAGGACACTTGTATAGTGATGTTGCTTATCATAACTGGTATAACTTTGTATTTATTTTTTTGTATGTTGGCATATGAATATACCACGCTGTGTGTTGTACTCTGATACTTGTTGTACTTAATGCTTAGCGTATATACGTGGGGGCACCATCTGACCGACGTATATGCGTTGCAGTGACGTCCCCGTATCATTGGGATCGGGGCGTTACATTACTCCACTCCAACCACCCCACCACCATCTCCTCCTCCTCCTCTAACTCCCCAATACCACCATCAACCACCATTACCACCAACACAAACAACAACAACACCACCACCTTCACCATCACCCCTCCACCTCCTCCACCCTAGGGGCGTTGTCCCCCTCCTCACTCACCACTCCTCCGCTGGCAGCGGCGCTGCCCAGGCCGCCGGCCACCACCCAACTCCCCCTCTCCTTTCTTTCTTCTTTCTTTCTTTCCTTTCTTTTTCTCCTTTCCACTTTTACCCATCCCCTCATTTTCTTATTACCTCTCTATATTTTCAAACATACCCCTCTCCTTTATTTCTTTATTTCTTTCTTACCTTTTTTCCACTTTTTCTTTTCCTTTTTTAAACACACACACACACACCACACACACACACACACACACACACACTCTCTCTCTCTCCCTCTCTAACTAATCCTCTCTCTCTCCTCCTTATTCTCTTTAATATATATGTTTATATATAATTATATTATATGTTTATATATTATATGGATTGGTAGCTTGTCGCACGTGTCAGCGGAATTCACGGATTTTAACTCGGTATTGCGTTCTGATTTTTAGGCGAGTACTTTCTTTATGTTGCTTCTTTACATGCCTAACAATTGTTACTCTAACTTTTTATACATGATGCATCGCTATGCGAGTTGATATATGATATGCGAGTGATTTTCTAAAATTAACATGTTTTATGAACACATGTCGGCCGTTATTATAATTTGTTGAACTGGTATTATGCTGGGTATGCCTAGATCCGCTCCCGCTTCACTCGGCTTCGCATGGCTAATTAATAGATTAATTTATGGTTGTTATAAATATAGTTGTGAAGAGTTTGAAATATTTATTTATACTGTTCTCCTATATCATGTTATATGACCGGATGATTACCTGACATATGATGTTCACATGATACCGACATGTTATCACCTGACACTTGATATCTGACACCGGTACTTACAATGTTATCACTTGACACTTGATACCTGACACTTGATATCTAACACCGGCACTGATATGTTATACTTGACACCTTATCTCTGGCACTTGATATCTGACACTGGCACTTGATGTGTTATACTTGACACCTGATCTCTGACATTTGATATCTGACACCGGCACTGATATGTTGTACTTGACACCTGATCTCTGGCACTTGATATCTGACACTGGCACTTGATATGTTATACTTGACACCTGATCCCTGACACTTGATATCTGACACCATCACTTGACATGTTATACTTGACACCTGATCTCTGATACTTGATATCTGACACTGGTACTTGACATGTTATACTTGACACCTGATACCTGACACCTGATATTTGACATTGAACAATTGACATGCTATCACTTACTTGACATATGCTATCACCTGGTACTGACACAGTTGACCGGATATTGTGACACCTGACTGGACACTATTAAACCTGACACCCGTATTATATTGCATATTCATGATTATCACTTTTATGGGGACTTGGACGATTATTATATTGTTACCAGACATTTGGTACTCCTGAACTTCTATGCTCCTAAACTCCTGTATTTCTGAACCCCTGTAAAAGGGAGACTCCTGATACTATACTCCTATTGATCCCAATAATTGGATAACCATGGATATAGGACTACTGTGAATACCCTGTAGACATTATCACTAGACAATCTGTAATAATTAGACAACTTACACCAGGATAGGGGAAACTGATCAGTACCGATATAGTCTCCATGTTTATGATGGTCTTATAGTATCGCGCGACCACATACTTGGATTTGACCTGCAGGCCACCAGGTGTTTCTGTGGGGTGTACTGGCACCCTTACTCTCTTGCCTGCCGGTTGTGACATAAGCCCTGGGCCTATTCCTATGAGAGCGGTGACATCCTATTCCTGTTCGGGTGTACAATAAGTCCCAGTACCTTACGGTACGTTCCTGCTCAGTACCAGATACTCCTTGACCATTGTCTCAGGCATGTACGGGACCCATTCTAAGCATGGTTCATCGATCCTTATCAGTTTCTAATACTTACTCGTCGGTTTGTATGCTGAGGTATGTGGAATAGGACACATACCGATGTATACAAATCAGAGGAGTCTTAATAATTAATAATAACATGCTCATAATATCTGACTAGCTATACACTTGATCTATACTTGGTAGACCTGTGATACAATACAATATCCTGCTCATTATACCTGTGCTACTTTATTGCATATTTTCGGGTTTCTATACTGTTTCATTATCATGTTATTATGAAGGCAAATTCAAGTTATATAAACTCAGATTACAGTGACGTGAGGTGTAGGGTATATATATGAGAGTTTCCTTATTTGGATTATTTCTTCAACGTACTAATCTCACGGATCTGTAATGTGGGCTTGTATAACTGGTTTACCTGTAGTTATTTTACTTACTGTTTCAATTCATGCTCATATGTGCTTATATTCACGATACACCTTTCCTGTGCACATGTGCCTGATATGCACGCCACTTGGCTTTATCATATGTACTCGCGGGTTGCCTCTGACAACCCTGGATCCTCATGTCCAGATCCTAGAGTCTGGACCATGGTGGTGTTGCTGTAGCTGATCAGAGTGCGCAACGGATCATTCCGTGGTGATCAGAGTGCAGCAGAAGCTTGGACATCGCCGTAGCTCTTCCTTCCATCTCTTTTTCTGATTGGCTCCCGAGGCCCCTCTTGGTGCTCATGAGCACCTCTCAACTTTTGTTATGTATATCTCTTCGTGTATTGTACTTTGTATTTTCTGGTGATGTAATATTCCTGTAATATTGTATCACTCTCTGTGATAACTATGTACTTGTATTTTTCTATTGGAATGTATATTACCACTGTGCTTCTGTACTCTGATTCTTGCCTGTACTGATGTTTAGCGTATATACGTGAGAGTATTTGTGACCTGCGTATATACGTCGCAGTGACGTCTCCGTACACGCGGGATCGGGACGTCACAGGGATTCATAACCATATTTACAATAATAATAATAATAATTTAGTCTATTAATTAGCCATGTGAAGCCGAGCGAAGCGGAAACGAATCTAGGCATACCCAGCATAATACCAGTTCAACAAATTATACTAACGGCCGATAGGTGTTCATAAAACATGTTAATTTTAGAAAATCACTCGCATATCATATATCAACTCGCATAACGATGCATCATGTATAAAAATTTAGAGTAGCAATTGTTAGGCATGTTAAGAAACAACATAAAAAAGTACTTGCCTAAAAATCGAAACGCAATACCGAGTTAAAATCTGGAAAGTCCGCTAACACGTGCGACAAGCTACCAATCCATATAATATATAAACATATAATATAATTATATATATAAATATATAACAGAGAGAATAAGGGAGGGAGAGAGAGGATTAATTAGAGAGAGAGAGAGAGAGTGTGTTTGTTGGAAGTGTATAAAAGAGGAAAAAGGAAAAGTGGAGAAAAGGAAGGAAAGAAATAAAAAAAATAAAGGAGAGGGGTATGTTGGAAATATAGAGAGGTAATAAGGAAACGAGGGGATGTGTAAAAGTGGAAAGGAGGAAAAAGGAAAGAAATAAAAGAAAGAAAGAAAGAAAGAAAGAAGAAAGAAAGGAGAGGGGGAGTTGGGTGGTCGCCGGCGGCCGGCCACAGTCGGCGGCCTGGGCAGCGCCGCCGCCGGCGGAGGGGCGGCGGGCGAGGAGGGGGACGGCGCCCCTAGGGTGGAGGAGGTGGAAGGGTGATGGTGAAGGTGGTGGTGTTGTTGTTGTTTGTGTTGGTGGTTGTGGTGGTGGTGGTTGTGGTTGTGGTGGTGGTGGTGGTTGATGGTGGTGTTAGGGAGTTAGAGAAGGAGGAGGAGGAGGAGATGGTGGTAGGGTGGTTGGAGTGGAGAAATTGGGAGTTTTGATGGTGAATTTTGGAGAAGAAGAAGATGGGGGTGTGATGGGTTTTGTTTAAATTGAAGAAGAAGGAGTGGTATTTGAAGAGGAGGAAGTGGGGAGTTGGGGGCGCCGGTGGCAGTCCTGGTGGTGGAGGCGACAGTTCAAGGAGTTGGGTGATGGTGGGAGAAATGGTGAAATGGAGAAGGTGGGAAGGAGAAGGACAGAAAGAAGAAGATTAAAAGGAGGAGAAGGAGAGGGAGAGAATGGGAGAGGGAATGAGGGGGATGACCCTCCTGCTGCAGCCGCTACTGTTGTTACAGGGAAGGGTCGGCATGGGAGTGGGGTGCAGGGCATGGGAGAAGTAAGGGAAAAGAAAAAGAAAAAAGAAAAAGAAATAAAAAGAAAGGAAAAGGAAAAGAAATAAGGAAAATAATAATAAATAAATAAATAATTAATTAAATTAATAGAATATTTTGGGATTATAAATTAGAGGAGTGGAGAAGGAAAAATCAAGAAAAGAAAAGAAGGAAAAATAATATTATTATTTAAATAGGGTAAAATTTGACTGTTATAGAAATGCTCCGAAAAATTCTCAAAATAAAAAATATTATTTTAAGATGTTAGGTGAAATCAGATTCAAGAAATTCAATTTATTTTTCAAACTAAAAATCGTAGAACTTCCGGTGATATCAGTGGACACCAGAATCGGTCAAATTTTGATAAATTTAGAAAAATCTCAAAAAATATATTTAGATATAAAATAAGATTCTAAGAAGTAATGTGAAATCCGTTTCTAAAAATTCAACTTCATTTGAAAACTAAAAATCTGGGAATCGATCAGCGATGCTGATCGACACCGGTTTTGAAGATTTTGCAAAATAATTCTGAAAAATTTTAGAAAATTATGAAAATCTAAAATATTGAAAAATAGTGTTTGAAATTGAAATCTATCAAATCGGGTGGTATGCTGGTATCGAGTTTTCGGTCCAGGTCAAGGCTGACTCTAAGACTGAGAATCCAGATTCGACACCAAATAACATAAGCAATCATAACCCAAAAATAATTACTGGAAGAAAATTGACACAATACGATCAAAAAAATTGGGACCCATATTTGGGTAGTATCCCGGGAACGGGGTGCTACAGTTTGTAAGTGTTAAGATTTTGTGTTTTAGATAAAATATAAAGGATGATGTGAATTGCTCAAGCTTATATACACACATACAAAATTTATATAGTATTTTTCATAAGAATAATTTTGATTTTAGAAAATACTATTTTGGTTTTATGTTTCAAAGTATACATCCTTATGTTTTATGATTAGATTTCATCAAACAAGTTTATATGTGTTTTGAATTTCATCCATACACATTGATAGTTCAAATGTTTAGAAAAACTTAGTTGTGGTATCGATATCATGTGTTTAAGTTTTGTTTAAGTCAAAACTTATTTTAGAGCTCAATTATCAAAAACATAGATATTTCATCCTATATGTGTATTGGATCATATCCATGCGCACTAAGCTTCAGAAGTATTTATTATATCTTATTTTTGTATTTGAACAAATTTTGAAAAAAATCGTTTTTCAAATTGAAGATTATTTTTGAAAAATACAGTTTTTGTTTAAAGCTAATATTTTTATACCTAAAAAATAATTCAACTTGTTTGTATTTTGTGTTGATTTTTGATCCACATATTTGAATTTTAAAGTATTTCAATGAATTAATTTTTGTGGATTTTATATGATTTTATGGGATTTTATAGGATGTTAAAAGACCAAGTTTTAATCTCTTTAATATCCCTAACCTTGGCTTCTAGCAATCGACTCACCGGTCGACCGACCGAGCCAGAAGTCGGTTGACCGAGCCAGAAGTCGGTGACCGAGAGGTCAACCGATGTGTACAGGAAATGTGCACAAGCCTGGCTTGAGGGCCGGTCGACCGATCCAGAGAGTTTACTTTCTGGATCTGGCTCCGATCGACTGACTAGAGAGCTTTGCTCTCTGGTTCTTATCTCAGTCGACCGGTCGGTCGACTGACAGTTCAAGACCTAGGTGCGGTCGACCGGCAACCCCAACGGTCATAAATATGACCATTGGCCAGTTGACTGGCCGGTGGACCGACAGGTCATCTGGCCTGGGGTTTTGCCCCAACAATTAGTTTTTGTAGCTCTATAAAAGGGCTGTTTTGGCTAGTTTTCTACAAGATTTTGGAAAAGTTTTAGAGCCAGTTTTTTCTCTCTCTCTTAGGGTTTTTCTCCACATATTTTGGGCTAAAACTTTCATATCAAAAGGAGAGTTTATCAAGAGTATTTTCTTAATCTTTTTCAAAAGAGTTTTCTTGAGTTTTTTCTCCACAAATCTATCTGGTTTTTCTCACACAAATTGAGCTTTCCATTGCTATACTTATCCTCTAGGGATCATTTGTTGTGAGAGTGTTTGTCGGTGATCAAGAGAAGAGATCACCACGTGTTCCTATTTGTATGTGAGGTGCTGTAGAGGTTGAGGCCTCGGCGAGCTAGTCAGTTCGCGTTGTGACGAGTTCTTGTAGGAGCTCGGTGTAAAGGTGCGGCCTCGGCAAGCTAGTGTGCTTGCGTATGTTGTTCTTGCGGGAACAAGTGAGGGACTTGCGGGTCTAAGGGTTCTAATGTGAGCTCATTGTAGGTGTTGCAACACTAGGTGATCTTGCAGGATCGTTATAGTAAAAATCTTTCATAGTGTTAAAGGCGGGGGTACATAGAGCAAGTCTGCTTGAATCTCGAAACAATTCTCCCGTGTTTGCGATTGCTCATCTCTCTCTCTCTCACTTGTGTTTTTATATCTTGCATATGCTTATTGTTCATATCTCTTACATGCTTGATATATCTTGTGCTTAATTGTTATATGCTTGGGATTGTTTGCTCACACTTATATTCAACCAAGAGAGCCATAGTGGCACATCAACTCTTAATCTAGAGGAATATTGAGGAGATAGTTTAGAGCCCTTTACCGGGAATTCAGCTCCACTCTTGTGTTTTACTTTGTATGTGTGCGTAATAGTTTTTAGTTTGCATAATTAGTTTTAATTTCGCATTAGTTTGCATTAGATTAGCTTGTCACCTCTCCCTCTCTAGATGACTTCAATTGGTATCAGAGCTTGGTGCTCTTGATTTGGGTCTAATAACCTTGAGATAAAGATCCTCATTTAGCTAATCACAGTATTTGCATACACACACATATTGATTTAATGTCACCTCCTATGTTTGACATTCTTAACCTTAAAAATTGGAAAGTTAAGATGTCTATGTACCTCAAAACCCTAGGTATTCATGTCTATTTTGCCACTATGAAAGATTCTTATTTTGTTAATGGCAAACATCTAGTGGCTAATGCAAAAGCCCTTCATGCTTTAAAGTTACGCCTAAATGATGATTATTTACCTAGGGTCTCTAACTTTGATTCAGCTTTTGTAGTATGGAATACTCTTGTCTCTCTTGATAAACAAAAGCAATACTACATGGGGAGTGACTCGGATGTAGAAAGGATGCTTCCAACATGTGCTATATGGTTCAAGGGGATGACCCTCTTGAGGTAAACTCCGAATCCGGGCTTGATGAAGATGTTAACATGCCTTATGATGAGCTTGCATTATTTTGTTAACAACTTCTTAAAAAATATGAATTGCTAAAAATGAAAAATAAGAGATTAAAAGATGAAATAATTCCAATTTAAAAGAAAAAGATTCTTTTCAAATTAAATTTGAAAGTGTTTTAAAAGTAAATGTATCTTTGAAAAATTAAGTTATTTTGATTTCTAAAGAAAAGGACATTGCTTTGAATGAAAACAACTCTTTGAAAAAGAAAAATATTTTGAAGGAAAAGAAAAAATTTCTAATTCTAAAAGGAAAAAGAATTTTTTGTATCATGTCTCTTCTTCTAAAATTAATAATGATATTTTTATTATGAAGAAGAACATTGATAGTTTGGGCTCCCTTTGAGCCAATGTGCATTTAACACAATAAGTTAGAATCTATGTTTCACAAGAAACAAGTTCCATACATTCATGCACACCCTATACGACATACAACACACGTACATTATGCTCGCACTCACACCACACATATGTATCCTAGAGTGTACAAATGTACACATTGTGACCGCAAAAGTCATCTTGCAAAATTTTTCTTGATAGATTAAACTTTTTAAATTTTGCACCTAAAAATGTTTGGTTCCTTATGATGCTAACCCTCATGGACCCAAAAAGATATGGTAATAAAAATCCCCACCTCTTGTATTTGATGTAGGTGTGGGCTCTCACAAAATGTGAGAGGGTTGGTGTCTTGGTGATAGATGCATGATAGATGGACATACCAAATTGATGCATCACTTTAAGGATTTGGTGGGAGAACCACCATAGTTTGGAGACTTAGAGAACAATTCATATGATTTGATAACTATCTCTAAACTCTTATATTTGTTTACATGCTTTTTATCATCAATTTTTTACCATGAATTGATTTTAATGCTCATTATGTTAAATGCAATGTTATTAGACATGTGATATACATAGATAATCTTTGAGATACACCCAAGTTTATATGGATTCATATTTTGTTGTTCTCACTATTGTTTAACTACTATATATATACTAGTTCTAAAACACGTGCATTTAGCCTAATGATCATGTTTGTTTTATGTTTCATGTGGTGATTACTTTAGATGTAGTTTTCGTTAAAACTTGTGTTGATACTTATACAAGTATTGAGCTATACTTGATTATTATGTTTGTACTTTATTGCTCACTTGTACTCATTACATATACTTGTATAACCTATTTTTGATGATTCTTACATTTATACTTGTTTTTCTATTCTTATACATGTTTAGCTTCATGTATATGTTATTTTGTCTAAAACAAATAGATATACATGTATATTCTTGAGTCACTTGCCTTCATGCAAAATTCTATTTGTACGCATTTTTGTTTGAAATATATATGCATTTTAGTTTCGGAAAAACATACATATACCTTGATGCTTGTTAATTTTGATAAAAATTTTAGTTTTGATGATTTTCATATTTTTGATAAAAGAAATTTTATTTTTTGTTTTGAATTTTATTGATTATTTTCATGAATATGCTATCACATGATTCTTGTGCACTCACATTTCTTGTATTTACTCATAGCCTTGTTTAAATGAGCTAATTTTTGTGCCTTATAGATCTTGAGTGACAATTTTGTGTACTTAGCATGCTTCATATGATATATGATTTGGTTTCATATTTTGAAGAATTTTTAACTAGTTTTTTAAAAACTATTTCAAACTAGTCTCTTGATTCTTCAATTGATAGAGGTTTTTAATATGTTTAAATATTTTCAAATTATATTTTAAAAACCCCTATCAACAAAGGGCGGTTGTATCGGCGACCATACCTTGTATACCCTTATTTGAATATCTTTCAAATATGTGCATGAATAGGGTGATAGTTATGAGATATACATAATTTTAATGAAAATTCTATTTTTTGTATACTCATATGTGTTTTATATATGTATGCTTCAAATTTCAAGTGATATTTTAATTTTCATACATACATATATATGATTGTTATTGTGCTTATTTAACAATGTCATATATTTATTAAAAGCACAAAAAGTTTATGCTAAGTTTGATTTAATTCTAAATGTTAGTTGGTATTTCTACAAGCTTATGCATTGATTTCAATTGGTATTTTTTTGGTATCAAAATATATTTCATGTTTTACCTTCTATTGGTATCAAAAACTTACAATTGGTTTCATACTTCATGTTTCACCTTCTATTTGTATCAAAATCTACAATTAAGATCTTAATAATTTTGTTTATCTACAAGTGGTACCAACATTTATTTTGTCAACTACAATTTGATTTCATTGGTATCATAATTTATTTTGTTGACTATAAGAAATTTCAAAATTTTTTTTAGTATTATCAAAATTTTCAAAATTTATTTGATAAGTATTGCCTACATGCAAGGGGAGCTAACATCTCCTCTATATATACATTCATATTGAGTGTATTTCACATATAGTAGAGCTTGACCTCTCTTCTTTATATGGTACACATGTGTAGGGAGAGCTTAATATCTCCGCTTATACATTGTATATTATGCTTTATATGGTTAGGGTCTAGTCATCTCTTCTCCATGTAATGCATGTTTGCAGGGGGAGCTAACGTAACGTCTCTCCTCTTCATGAATGTATATCACATATACATTTTTATTATTTATTTGTATTCACTCCTTTGTTGATAAGTTGACAAAAAGGGGGAGAAGAATTTAGAGAATTTATATATGCATGCTTTTATATTGCTTATGCATATATCTTTAGTTTTTATGTGCCTTCATTGACTATCTTTATATTTATTTACTATGCATGAGTTAAGGGGGAGCTTCTATGAAGCTTATCTTTAATCCATGCATATATAACTCCATGAATGTTATCATCATCAATAAGGGAGAGATTGTTGGCCTAAAGATCCATCACTCTAGTTTTGATAATGATTAACTCATGTAGTTATAGTACTAATGATTGTGTGTTTATATAGTTTTAGATATTTGATCAAGATTTTAATTGGTGTTTAGCTTCAACGAAAGATTCAAAGTCAAGTTTTGAAACTAGCATGTGTTGATTCAAGAGCTCGCGCATCAAGATCGCATCAAGTACTCAAGAGGAGTCTAGCTCGTTGTTTAGACCGGGAAAAATTTAGGGGATCGTAATAAAATTTTCTTGAATCAATGAAAGATTATAACAATCTCAAAAATTCTGATTATAAGAGAGAGAAGATATTCAAACTCAAATCTTCTCTTTGTTTAATGCTGGGTTCTTGATGTAGCAGTGGAAAGTAAATCTTGTTTTCCATTGACCGGGTGAACGTCACAATCTTCTGGGAATCTACTCTTTGGATTATGGACGGAGTAGCACAACTCTTGTCCAATAAGATCTCGAGGAGACTTGAAGCAAGAACAAACTTGTACTCAGCAAGTTGTTAGAAGAGTTGAACTCTTTTGTATTCTTCAGCTAAAGATTCTGATTTTTTCAAAACTTTCGACCCCTCTTCTGTAGCAAACTGAGCTATTTATAGGGGTTACAGGGGTAAAACTGTCCCCTAAAAACCTTCATAATGTGGGTTAACTCCCCTCATTATATGGGCAGTAATTGACCCAGTAACGAGAGCAGTTATAACCGAGACGTAGAGTTTCTCTGTAGTCGAAACGCGGGCTTCAAGCCTTGTGTTTCGGATGCCGACCCCTAACCTTACTAGACGCGGGTTTCTAACTCTGCCAGACGTGGGCTTCAGGCTCTGCGTCTTGGGATTGCAGTGATGTCGAGATGCAGGTTTCGACCCTTGCATCTTGATACTACAGTGATGTAAGGACGCGGGCTTCGAGTCGCATCTTGGTTATTACAGTGCAGCTGGGACGCGAGCTTCAACCCTCGCGTCTTGGTACTGTACTGATGCTGAGGCGCGGACTTCATGCTCTACGTCTTGGCATTACACTAGTGGCTATAATTAGTCTCTCGTCTGAAATATAGACTTTGTTCTCTGATAACTTATCTTCAGTGATTTTTAGACAGTTTACAGAACCCCCTCCAAAGTTTTCAAAACCCGTGGTTAATTGAGACGGGTTTTCGAAATACTTTAAACTTTTTTCTGGCAGCAATGCTCTCAAGACTGGACTAACAATCTTCTGAGATATCTTGAGCTTGATCTTGTTTGAATTTTGGTCTCTGTGAGTGTACTGTTAAACTCTTTGAAGCCACCAGAAATGATCATTGTGAGTATCTAGATACACAGTCCGGATCTCCTTGATGCTCTAAGCTGGTTGTTGGTGTACTGTTGAACCTGGGATAAACAGTCATTTGCTTATGCCAGTGTACTGTTGAACCGATTGCAAAAGCAAAGACTGAACGCAAGTCTTGTAGACGTAGAGGTCGTGTTGCCTTGGAGATGCGAGGACTTTGCCTTGGAGATGCGGTCCTCGCGAGTCTTATCGAAGTGGAGACATAGCTCTCACTTGATCGAAGTAACACAGACTTCTCATTGAAGAAATACAACCCCACTGCTTTGCCGAGACGCAAGGTCTTTGAAGTGGAGACGCATCCTCCATTTTACTGAAGTAACGCAGACTTCAAGGTGGTGACGCGGTCCTTATTAAAGAGACGCGGTCCTGTTAAACGCGAGACTCGCGTTCTGAGAGATATTGCTACGTGTTGGGCGGAACTGAGGAGACGCCTTTCTTTAATACGTGATTTTCGCATTCAAGGCGTGATGCCACGCGTCAGGCGGAGATTGGGTTCGAGACATGTGCCGCGTATTTCGGTGGATTACTGTGTCTATAAAAAGACATCAGTCTTTCAAGAGTCATCATTAGACTCCTTTCTTCTCCACTGAGCCCTGCGTTGAGGACTTTCAGAACTTAAGAAAAGCTCCAAACTTTTTTTCTTCCTTCTCTCGTCTTCGATACAGAAGTCACGGTCAAAATGGCCCCGAAAAACAAAACCTGTGGCTTCGTTGTCGAGCACTATCACTCCAGAGGTGCAAATGGGCGGCTCTTCCACGCAGGAGGCCTCCATTTCAGGTAAAGAATCATTTTACCTGGTTTTTGGCCATTAATGGACTTGAAGAATTATCTTAACTCTTAAGTCTCTTCTGAACTGAACCACCAACGCGAGGCTCATGCCCGTGTTTTTGACATCAAGACGTGACCCTTGCACTGGTAGGGAAGACGCGGGTTTGACACCTTCACGTCTTCGCTTCATTAGCTTGAATTCGTATCTGCTTGTTGAATGCGGGCTTCGTTAAGCCTTGCATTTTGATCCTAACACTTTAGAGAATTTCTCTAAGTGGGAGAGTTCAGACGCGGATTTCATGTGAGCCTCGCGTCTCTGAGGTTGGCCACGGGCTTCACTGAGTCTCTCGTCTGGGTCCAACACTTAAAAATATTTCTAAGTTGTGGAGTTTAAAATGCAGGCTTCATGCGAGTCACGAGTCTTTGAGTTTAGACGTGAGTTTCGCTGAGCTCTGCATCTAGACTCAACCCTGTGCCTTAGCTTCAACACTTAATCAATTTTCATTTAGATTTCTGACTGTGTGTCATCCTCTTTGCAGTGCGATATTTCTCCAATCCTCTGTCCAAAAAGTGCCACTTTGGACACGTGGGTGACGCTGATCCGAATCTGACCTTTGTGCTTCCAAGGATTGCTCTAGTGTTTGCTCTGAAGTCAAGAGAGCATCAGGACAGGCTCAACAACTCTAATATGCTGACCTTTTGGGATATCATGACCAATGGGCTATTTGAGTCTGACACCCGTGTTGTGCTAAAGAAACCTGACTTCTTCTTTGGCGACGCTATCACTGAGGAAGATAGGGTTTTATATGACGGAGGCTATAAATGGCTCTGTCAGATAGGGGACAGGAGATTTTTTCCTTCCCAATATGGAGAGGATGTACCCCTTAGCCTATCTTTAACTCACGTCGGTACACCCCGCAATGGAGTGGGACTTTTCTCAGTCTATCTCCAGCGTGTCCTTCAGCAAATTGGGTGCAAAGGAAACATACCCTGCTGGCCACGGGGAAGATGTATTCAGTTTATATCCCAGATTGGTCAGGGCTGAGTATCTGAAAGGAGAAACCCCTCAGTTGGCCATCACCTTCATCAATCAATTCCTGAAGGTAAGGGGTATTTTTTCACTGACTTTCGTCCGCTCGGGTGGGTCCACTCTACTGACAAGTCATGGTGGGGTAGGATGGTTTGATTTGTTCTCACTGAGCTCGGGGATTTCCTGAAGTAGGTGGGATTATTCCATTCGGTTAGGGTCGTGCAATATGGCCTCCTACAGAGCTCTTACCACTTTTATGGTGTCTTGGAGTGTTGCAATCCTCTGACGGGCACATTTTTTACTCCGGTTGGAGAGATGGGACTCGCTCTTCATGAGTTGTACGAAGTCTCGAGGTTATAATTGGAAAATGCCCCATATGAAGAGTATGTCCCGACTACTGAGAAGCTTCACCTATTGAAGAGAGAGGATCCTCAGGTGTATGAGACTTATAGGGAAGAGTTATGCCACTTCCATATCTACGGGAAAATATCTTTCTGGAGGAACATGGGCGTTAAACAGATGTCCTGGGCGAGCTACCTATTCAATAACATAAATGAAAAGTCTAACCCAGTGACTAATTTGGCCCTTGCACTGATGAAGAGATCGCCGAGAGGATCAGTGCTTCCATAAGCTCGTATACGATCGAGATGAACGAGGATACTTTCAAGCCTGATATGTTCTTTGAAAGTTTTCACTATCAGGCCCGGATTCCTATATCAGATCGAGCTCTACTGGCGGGCTTCCTCATGTTGTGGTTGAAGCATTATGTGGTGCCAACGCTGCCGCATGAAGTGATCGTTGCCGATGTGGTCTACCCAATGGTTCTATTAGCGCATGGGAAGTCAATCTCTCTTCTTCCAGCGATAGTGGCAGACATCCAAAGTGGCTTGCGAGCGTGTTGACCAAAAGCCTGTGCCAAGATGATGCTATTGTAGACTCCCAGGGCAGGCCAGTGGTGGATTCCGAGGGGAGGCCAGAATTAAAGACTCCCAATCCTCGATTTGAGCTTCCGTACATGAACTGATGGCTTGGTACGTCATACATTGCCCCTCACTGATGACGGCGGTGTCTCCCTCAGAAGGCTTCGTCCCTTTTGTGCAGAGGATGGAGAATTCGAGGTTGTCACAGTACTATATTTACTATGTCCAAAAAACTATTCTCAGCAGCTCAAATTATCAGCTTGATCGATACTTCCCTGAGATTTCTGGTGCATCCTATGGGGACAAGTTTGCCGACCTTACAGGACCAGACGATTTCATATGGCTACCGTCTGGAGTCTTTTGGTGGCTCATCAACATTCAGCCTGGATATTGGTCTTCCGCCAAGGTGATTCATGTACGATTGAGCCTTACATGCTGAGTCGCTTTGCTAGGCAGTTTAGTTATGATCAACTATATGTCGGCAGCCCCAACACTGGACTCCGCTTCAGTGGTAACCTATTTGAAGGTGCCCGGGCGTGGTATTACAATATAACTGAGGGAACAAGGGCTATTTTCAGTCTACCTCACAGGACGTCGAACTGTTATACAAGCCTTAGTTTCTGCACATGGCACTTCCTCGCAACAGGGTGCCCATATTTGGTATGAATACTTCTTGTATTAAGAGTATTAAGGCATCTTATAAAGCCAAGTTGGATTCCAATAGACGCATATGAGGGATGAGCGAGTACCAAGTGGCTGAGAGGGAAACAGAAAGGGAGGCAAGGAGGGAGACTAGTAGGACTAGAGAGGCCTTGGTATTGGAATCTGGTACGGGAGCCGCGGAGGAGCACCCTGTCCGGAGGGCTTGACAAGTCGTATCTAAGCGTCCTCGTGCCTCAACTTCTCAAGATGAGTCCAGCCCGAAGAAGGCTAAGAAAGGGTCTGAGGCTGAAGCTTCAGCCTGGATGCCTGAAATAATCCCTTCTGGTATTGAGGAGGAGGAGGAAGAAGAAGAATAAGAGACAGCTCCAACCCTTCGTCCTCGAGGGTTGTGCAGTAGGGCCCCTGCGATCCTAGTGAAGGGAGAGCCTGCAGGCGAATCCACCATGGCCGAAGGGGCTGAAAGTCCTGAAGAAGCGGTTGAGGGGCTTGAAGTTGAGATTCTAGGAGTTTCAGCTCAGACTGGAACTTCTTCGACCCATGAGAGAAGGGCGGAGGTGCAACAACCTGGGTCTCCCGGCGTGTTGATATTACCTCGCGGGTTGTTGAGCCCAGCTCTACTATCGGGGTTCTTAGTGGTAAAACTCCGATCACTGAGACTTCTTGGGTTTGATTGTCGTCTTCGTCGTCTGAGGAGCACGAATATTACTCCGACGAAGAAGTCAACTTCGGTGATGAACTTGCTCTTCCTACTACCAGCAAATTCTCAAAATATCAGAGGAAGAGATGCAGGGGTATGTCCCAGCGATGGTTCTGCCGATAGGAGAGATTGCTACCGCTGAGGATATTTCTTCTATCCTCCTTAATTGTTTCTCCGTCAAGTTGAGAAATGTTCTAACATTTTCTTTGAATTTCTTCTACAGGGGTGGCTATCAGTAGCGAAGCCACAACTTCTTCTCACATTAAGGAGATGATCCAGGAGATGACCCAACAAGAGGGTCTTGAAGTTCCCACTACCAGGATGCCTTATGAGGATGTAACCACCGAGATCGGGGAACCCTTATCCCAAGTGGTTTGTCTAAGGACTTATCGTCTTCAGATCCTCAACTTGGTAATAGAATAAAGATGTGTCGTATACTCTCTTTTTCATTATTATTTCTGACATTAATGTTATAATTGTAGAGAGTACTGGGGTAGCTCAAGTAGAGGATCCCATGGAGAGCATTGGCACAGAGGACAGCACAGTTCAAACTTCGGCCGGTGAACCCAGTGCTCGGAGTATGTTGCTGCCCCTGTTGCTGTGGAGGCTACTACAACAACCGTTCTGGAGGTGTTGGTCACGACCTCAATGTCGAATGAGCCTGCTGTTGGCCTTATCCCTGCCCAAGTTGAGTTGGTTCCCGTCTCTATGGATACTTCCCGTACTATCATAGAAAGGGGGTCGGGAGTGCATCAACAAGGTTATCTCCAGCCACCAACATCATGGAAGCATTAGCGCATCAAATGGTGCAATAATTTTTCGCCTCCATGAAGTCTTGCATTGGGTTGGTCCTTTCTGGGGGAAGTTCCTTTGAGTTTGCTCGGATGCTTCTTGAAAATCAGATCGAGAACATCTATCACACTGGAAGCGAAGCCCTGAGCAAGCTAGGGCGTATCTGACGCTAGTTGAATAGCTGGGGATATGCCTGAGGGAACTAAAGACCCTGTAAAAATAGCTCGATGGACGAGGCTCGGTCGACATTGAGTAAGCTCCTTGCCGCTCAAGAACACGAGCGAAAAGAGATGGAGGAGCAGATGGCTGAAGAGGCTCATTATCTTCACAACTTCCAAGCTGACTAGCAAAGATTGGTTGACGATTCGAAGGAATCCGAGATCATCACCAAGAGTATAGACCAAGTCATTGCCACTGCTCGGGCAACTATTGCTAAAGTGCAAGCTTTGATTCAAGTCAACGAGCAAAAGCTTACTGTCGTCAGATTATCAGATTAGGCTGGAAGAGCTGGAGGCTGCCAAAAAAGAGGTCCAAGAAGATCTTGCTGCCTATTCCTCCAGGTTGGAGTCTCTTCAGACACAGTTGGGTGCAAAGGATTCTTATCAGAGGAGCAGTTGCAGGTTCAAGCTTGGGCAGAAGTTGAGAAGGCACGCTAGTAGGAGATGCAGCGCCTCCGGGAACGGATCTTTTCTATGACAAAGCAGGATTATTAGCCTTCCCCCCTTTTGTATTTTCCCATTTTTCAAACACTCTATTTGTCAAATAAGAGAGTGTTTGTATTACTTTTATCATTTTTTATATATAATAATAAAAGTTATCAAATTTTTATCTCGTCTTTATTCTTTCTTTGCCTTTGAGAATCAGACGGACTCTTTGTTGCTTGGATGAACTCAGTTTTCATAGTCGCAATCCTTGACTATCGTGGAAATGCTGTCCTTAGTCATTTTTGTTGAGACGCAACCATGAATGGTATAAAATAAACTCAGGCTGCACTGAGTTTGTGATTGGGATGTGGCTCTCATTTATAGTGGAGGCGCGGATCTAATTTGTCAAGAGAAACGCAGGTCTGATTTATTGAGAGGACGCAGCTTTGGCCCTTTGAGAGGACGCGGCTCTGAATTGTGAGAGAAACGTAAACCTGTGTTCTTTAATTTGATAAAGGCTTATGAAAGGACGCAGACTTCAGGACACGACTCTGAATTGTTGAGGAGACGTGGCTCTTGATCGCTGAGAGGACGCGGCTCTGGATCACTAAGAGGACACTGCTCTGGATCTTCAATTTGATAAAAGGAACGCGGCCCTCAGGTTTGTGAAAGGTCGCAAACTTCTGGATGTAACTTTTGAGTCTGTGTAAGAACGCGTACTTCAGGCGCAACCTTCAAGTCTTGTGAAAGGACGCAGACTTCAGGACGCGGCCTGATTAGTCTCTAATTTTGTATAATTTTTATCACATCTTCACTTTTATTTCGTATTAAATTCTGCTAATAAAGCTTTGCTTGCTTGATTCTAGGTCCATGGTGTGCAATGAAGAAGAAGACCCTAAATCACCATTTAATTGGTGATTAAAGGCCTATTAAGATAGCCATTGACCTAGGAGGCTGATTCTGTTAAAATCAGGCGCTGTAAACACAAAACTGGGACCAAAAACTGACAGGGGACAGACAAGACAGCGCGCGACTCGAAGCGCCGTGCGCGCGGCCGCGTTTGGGTTAGGGTTTGTCCCCTGGCCCCCCTCTTCCCTAGTGCCTATAAAAACCCCCCCGGGTTCTTCAGTTGGGAGATATGCAGAGTTTTAGGAGTAGTTTCATCTTCATGTTATAGTTTAGGGTAGTTTAGTTTAGGTTAGTTCTTCTTCCTCCATTGTATTTTTTCATTTTGTAGATCTTGTAATAGGGAGAGAGAGTGATACATGCTTGGAATGCAAGAGTGCTTATAATAGAAGGTGACAATCTATGAAAGGTGCTCTCTTTACCTCTCTATGTTTTCTTCTCTCCAATCTCTTTTACATGTGTAGCTCACTTTTCTCTCATGGTAACTAACTACTAACCACTAACTTGCTAACATCTTTTATGATAATCCACATGAATCTAATAGCCACGGTTTGGCCTTGCTCTTATAAGAGCCATTGATGGCTCATGATGATGGATCTAACACTCTAACTCCTAACCACTAACAAGCTAACATTACTTTACTCCATGCTTACTTTTCTATAGTATTGATTGTTTAAGTGTAGCTTGCACTTGTTTGATGAGTTGGGTTGTGATGAGTTACATATGGGTCATGCTTTGAATCGCTCTTGAACCAAGGACTAGTGATGGCCAATGATACATGTGAGGCAACTATCACTAAGAGGTTAGCATGTTAGTGGAGTCATTAGTTGTTAGTGCCATGAGTTTTCTTTCTTTTTCAGTTTGTTTAGAAACATTCTAAAAATCACAAACATATTTTTTTCTATGTTTCTCACTTCTTTGTGTTTCACTGTGCTTCTCTTTTCATTCTTTTCCTTCTTTTCTTTTCATTCTTTAAAACTTTAAAGAACTTTTTAACAAACACGTGAATCAACCGGTAAAGCTTCTATCGCCTCCCGTCCTTGTGGATTCGACTCGTTTTAGCCTCTATGCTATAACGGAAGTATAGAGGAAGCCAAAGCACACAGACTTAAAATATCGATTTCAAAACATACACTTTTTGTGCGCGGTTTTCCCCAATCAAATTTTGGCGCCGTTGCGGGGATGGGAACGGTTTGATTTCACAAGTTTGTTAACTTTTCTTCTTTATTTTTTGGTGTGCAGGTTAAATTTTAGCATTGCAGAAGTCCACACTCGCTCAAGTGTGGTCGGGTAACTTCTTGTACATTCATATACTCTGCTGCTAAATTTTATTTATATTACTTGTATACTGTAAATAATTTTAAGAAGTAAATTATAGAAATTGGATGCTTTAAAACGGTTTAGACATTTGTATCTAGGCACGTGTCAATTTTCATTCCAATATACTATATTTTGTTCTTATGTTGTTGTAATAGGAGGTGTACATATGGCATTGCATATAGTAAAGGACAAACACTTCAGTGATTTACTCGCTTTTTTGTGTTCATGCTTATTTATATTGCACACTTGCACAAATTTAACTTAAGGGTAAAACCCAAAACAACATAAGGTGGGGAAGTCATTACCTCCCTTAGCCCAAAAATCACCTCCCCACTCACACAACCCAAGCCTTAATAAAATTGCTAGACGTTGGCCCCTAGGGACATCTTGGACTCATTTAAGAGATTGACCTAAGGGGAAGTTGTTAGAATTTGACTCTTACTAAATCGGTGTCTAAGGTTGGGGATTGAGAGGCGAAACCTCGAAGAACAGTGGTTTGGCATAATTAGGCCTGTTGTTCCGGTACGGATACCTCCCACTGATCTTTCCTACCTGGCCGATTAACTCGTGGTCAGCTTCTGACAATATTCCCCCCGTGGACAGTCTAACCAGTTAAGAGTCGTCTAGGTCTAAGTCAACCCTAGCATAGACTTGTTTTCTTTTTCTTTGTTTGTTTGATTGTTTGTTTTCTTTTACTTGTATATTGTGAAATAGATTTTAAACAACAATAATTCTTTCAATCCAAATATGAATCCATATTTCACTCCGACCTCATTTGACTCGGATAACTCCAACCGGCTATGTACAATATGAACCAACAATATATGCCGAGTTGGGATTATCCGACTCAATATGAACCATATCTCCAATCCTATAACCAATATTTTCAAAATAATTTCTACTCTTCCCAGAGTCCATGGGGATTCAACTCCCCCGAGTCAAACTTTCAACCGCCTTGTCCACAATTTTCACAAAATTCATTCCCCAATTTTGATTCATATACTCCTTTTCCTGTTCTACCAACCGAAGAAAAATCTGATTTGGAAAGGAGTATAGAAGAGTCCTTACAACAAATGCAAAATTTTTTCAATCCACAATCCTTCTCACATCAAACTCCACATACTCCTTTTCTAGAGCATCCAATTGAAGAAGAATCTGAGATAGAAAAGCGTTTGGAAGTCTTTTGTGATAGAATGCAAAACATGTTGGACTCCTCATCTCAAACAAATTTTCAAGAGTCCTACTCATCTTTTTCAGTCTCACCTATTCAAAATGAACAACCATCAATACTGGACTTGAGTATGGAACCCTTGCGTGAGTCCGAGCAGCAATCGCAAAATCCGATGGACTCACAATTTCACCATAATTTCCAAAATCAACATCCATACTCATATTATCAATCCATTGCCAAGAGTATGGAAGACATGATTCCAAATCCGAATTCTGTTACCCAACCTATCAGTAGGTTAGACTCAATTATGAGCGATTTGATCAATGAGAGCGAGGATAATCTTTCTTGTCAACCGTTGACCAATCCTTATATTCCTAACTCTACCGATTGGAACCAAGAATCATGTTCTTTTGGAAACTAAGATTCAATTTCAGAACACACATTTGAACTTGACCAATCTCCAAGTTATGAAAGCCGCCTGGACATTTTGGCAAGTTATCCCTCCCTGAAATTGAAATCGAACCTGAATGTGATCCTGAACTTCCTGTGGGAACTCCATTTCACTTTTTGATTCAATAATGACCCGGTATCCTTACCAGATTTTTTTTCTCTATTTAGAGTCAACATTGAATCCTGTACCAGTACACCGTGAAATGGAATCACCAATCTCTTATGATCACACTTCATTAATGGGGACAGTGTGTGAACATCAATTCTTTGGTCTGGACCCTATTTTGAACCAATTTCGACTCTCATTGTTGACTCTCGACTTGATCTGAGTCAACTTTCCGAGTTGGTATCGGTTTTTGTTCCTATTCCAGTTGAGTCCAAATCAATCATCTCTTAAAATCACACTTCATTGTTGGACAAGAATGTTGAAGAAAGTGACTCAATAATTATTTTTGAAAATTGAAAATTAGATGAGGATAACATCTTCAATAAGACCAGTCAATCCATTACTCTTTTCTGGGGTCATATTAGAGAGGTCCTTGGTGGATTTCTAGATGATCCACGATATCTTGATTGGTCGCAACGCTTGGCCCAATCCGACCACCACCAGAGCCACCCCCTTGAGGTAATCTTCCTTCCCTCTCCATTTGTTTCATGTATTTACACATTCACGATGCATTGGGGACTATGCATGAGATAAGTGTGGGGGAGGGTTACTAACATAGTTAGTTATATATTTTCTTTCTTTTACACTTCTTTTTAATTAAAAAAAAATCTTTTTATAAAAACTTTTCTTTTCTTTTCTTTTTACAAAACTTTTTGAAACAAGAGAAATAGTTTTTGATTTATTTTAAGAAAATTAAGATTATCTTAGGAATTAGGAAGACCTAAAATTATGAAATTTTAATCCGAGTTAAAATAATAGATCTTTTTTAAATTTTAGGATAAGAAAGTAAAATTGAAAAGATAATTTGATCTTGAATTTTTACCTTAGATTTATGCGCTTCGCACTTACACAATTTTTGGGATTGAAACGAAGACCGGAAAGGCCATAAAAATATATTTAAAAAACAAAAAAATTATTATGATAATAAAAACCACTTATTGAAGATTGGGTAATTATGCCTCAGGAAGCATGATTGTTCAAATCTAAAATGGTGGACAAAAATAAATAAATTCCCTTTAGTTTTGTGGCCTTTTTACTCGAGTCCTTATTCGAGGGATGTTTTCTCATCTGGTGCCCTAAGATCATCATCTGGTTTGGGAGTCACCGGCTAAAGGCTCACTACCCGGTTAAATAAGAAAGCCTAAGAAAACTAAAGGAAGAAAAAATAAATAATATATACAATAATATAAATAAATGGCATGAAAGTTAGAGTCGATATCCCAAAAAATCTTCACAGTTCACAAAGTGCATATTTTTCTAAGAGTTTTATGAAAGATCAAAGAGTCAAATTCAATTTTAAATTCTTACATTGAATTTATAACAAGATTTTTTTTGCATTTTGACTTAGTTTAAGAAAGAATAATTTCTGGTTAACCTATGACCTTAGATCACTTATATTTCGACAAAAATACTTCAACACTTTTCTCTATTTCAAAATGTGTTTTCAAAATACTAACATTTGATTTCTTTCTTTATGGATTTTGTGGGTGTAATCCGCTGAAAACCCTCAGGAGACAAAACTCCTCCTCTAAGGGAAACTTAGAGGTTTAACGGCTTGTTGCACATGCTCAGTGCAATCGCGTCACCTGCGAAAGTGGTGTAATAATTTCTTAGTTTTTTGTTTTGCTCGGGACGAGCAAAAGATAAGTGTGGGGGTGTGATTAGTCTCTAATTTTGCATAATTTTTATCACATCTTCACATTTATTTCGTATTAAATTCTTCTAATAAAGCTTTGCTTGCTTAATTCTAGGTCCATGGTGTGCAATGAAGAAGAAGACCCTAAATCACCATTTAATTGGTGATTAAAGGCCTATTAAGATAGCCATTGACCTTGGAGGCTGATTCTGTCAAAATTAGGGGCTGTAAAATCAAACCGGGACCAGACACTGACAGGGGACAGACAAGACAGCACGCGGCCACTTTATGGCCGCGGCGCGGCCGCGTTTTGGGCCAGGGTTTGTCCCCTGGCCCCCTCTTCGCTGGTGTCTATAAAAACCCCTCTGGGTTCTTCAGTTGGGAGATATGCAGAGTTTTAGGAGTAGTTTCATCTTCATGTTGTAGTTTAGGGTAGTTTAGTTTAGGTTAGTTCTTCTTCCTCCATTGTATTTTTTCATTTTGTAGATCTTGTAATAGGGAGAGAGAGTGATACATGCTTGGAATGCAAGAGTGCTTGTAATAGAAGGTGACAGTATATGAAAGGTGCTCTCTTTACCTCTCTATGTTTTCTTCTCTCCAATCTCTTTTACATGTGTAGCTAACTTTTCTCTCATGGTAACTAACTACTAACCACTAACTTGCTAATATCTTTTATGATAATCCACATGAATCTAATAGCCTCGGTTTGGCCTTGCTCTTGCAAGAGCCATTGATGGCTCATGATGATGGATCTAACACTCTAACTTCCTAACCACTAGCAAGCTAACATTACTTTACTCCATACTTACTTTTCTATAGTATTGATGGTTTAAGTGTAGCTTGCACTTGTTGATGAGTTGGGTTGTGATGAGTTACATATGGGTCATGCTTTGAATCGCTCTTGAACCAAGGACTAGTGATGGCCAATGATACATGTGAGGCAACTATCACTAAGAGGTTAGCATGTTAGTGGAGTCATTAGTAGTTAGTGCCATGAGTTTTCTTTCTTTTCACTTTGTTTAGAAACATTCCAAAAACCACAAACATATTCTTTTCTATGTTTCCCACTTCTTTGTGTTTCACTGTGCTTCTCTTTTCATTCTTTTCTTTCTTTTCTTTTCATTCTTTAAAACTTTGAAGAACTTTTTAACAAACACGTGAATCAACCGGTAAAGCTTCTATCGCCTCCCGTCCTTGTGGATTCGACTCGTTTTAGCCTCTATGCTATAACGAAAATATCGAGGAAGCCAAAGCACACACACTTTAAATTTTGATTTTAAAACATACACTTTTTGTGCGCGGTTTTTCTCCGATCACGGCCTCCAAAGCATCACACACAATTTGTCTTAAAGATTTTGTTGGATCTTTCTATACCAAGTCGGTGTTGACGGTTGACTTGTGTCTTTGGTGTTTTTTGGAGTAAAAATTCACGTGTCTCATCCACACTGGATTTGATATTTGTGTAGGAATCAAGGCTGATGGCTTTGATTTTCATGCCATTAATTATAGGTCTTCTACCGAGCCTATAAATAGGCCTTAATCTCTTAACAGTCATTCATCTCGACTGTTTTTCTTTGTGAGCATGCGCTCTGAGGGACTTCGTCTTGTTTGTCCTGAAATCATCTAGAAGGGGGGGGGGGTGAATAGGTGATAATGCTAATCAATGCACAATAAAAAATATGATGCAACAATCAACCCAAAACAAGACTAGAAGCCGAATACCCCGTGAAGGGCTCTGAACTCCTTCCTCCTGATTCCTCTAGATATGAGTTGGAGGTGCGCAATGCAATCTTGTTGTATGAGTATAAGATTGACAATATGAATATGAAACAATTGAATAAAGCTATGAATATATATAGAGCAAGTAACTGTAGCAAGTAATTGAAGCAAGAATATAATGCAAGAGATAAGAGCAAGTAAACCAAACGCAAACATCGAGGATTTTTCCAAGGTTCAAGCACCCAGCTCTACGTCCCCCCTTCACCCAGAAGGATTTCTAACCACTATAACTTCACAAAGAATTACAATCACACCGGAGTACCCAACTCCACAATCTCAAGTACAAGTTCTCTCTTGGTGATCAAAAGATCACAAACTATCTTTTGCAAAAGCCTCTTTCCCTTACAAGATCCCTGTAGAATAATGGTTAGAATTGAAGCTCAAATATTGTAAGTGGAAAAAGGAAATGAACTTGTGAAAGTTTAGAAAATAAAACTTCAGCGATGAAAGATTCTTCAGCACAAAAACCAAGGACCAAACTCTTTTGAAAGCTTTTGAAAACTTTTGAAACTTTTTGTAAAATGCTTGTTGTTGTTAAAATCTCTCCCTAATCACCCCTATTTATAGGAGAGGGCTAGGGATTAAAGAGTAAACCCTCATAATGCTAATTAGGAATTATTAGACCCAGAAAATACCATTTAAACATGTTTAGAGAAGAAAAAGACAAATTAAAACGTGTTTAAAAACTAGCCGTTATGGCTGAAACGGCTCTCTCGGTCGACCGGCCGGTCGACCGGGGTTCAAAATAAAACGACCGTTGCAGGCTCTCGGTCGACCGCCCGTTCGACCGAAACAAACATAGAGCAACACCACTTCAGTCAGCCAGCCGCCCGGTCGACCGAAGGGCTTCGGTCGGCCGCCCGGTCGACCGAAGGGCTTCGGTCGAAGAACGTGCACACGGAGACGCACCAAACAGCCAGAAGTCCAGTCAACTGGGTCGGTCGACCAAACTGACCTGACTTAGTGACGGTCGACCGGTCGGTCGACCGGCTTAGGCCAAAAGACAAAATTGAAACATAATTTTGAAAGGGATTTGAAATCTAACAAAATAGTTTTGATTAGAGATATATATAAAACATAAAATTGAGTTTGTAATCAAAAGGCTTTGTATTAAAATATTTTGTATATATTTGGGAATATTTCTAGGAAAGGCATGTGCGCAAAAACACGTGTGTGTGTTGGAATATGGAGCTTCAACCCTATTCACTATTCTTTAACAAAAACTATAAAACTAAAAACAAATCTAATAAAGTCTTATTGAGCAATCTTGAAGTCTTGAGCCATGCAAAGCCTAGCTAGAGCCTTCTCTTCTATGTTCCTTCCTTGATGTGCCATAAGCCTTCTTTGCTCCATGAACCTAGAATTTCTTGCAAAAGCTAAGCAATGGCCTCCAAACATGGTACAAACCTGAAATTTATCTTGAACAAACTTATTAGTACCAAATAGCTCTTATTTGTTTTGTTATCATCAAAACTCTAAACAAATGGAGAGTGTAACCTTTTGGGCCAACAATCTCCCCTTTTTGATGATGACAAAACAAGTAGATTATGTTAAAAAATAAAAGAGAGGTGTAAGCTCCCCCTCAAATTATGCTACATTAAACAAAGAAAAACAATGTAATATGCAAGCAAAAACTATGAGACTAAAAACCATGAGGTATTAAACACTTGCAAAACACTTAAACTCAAACTTATTCTCCCCCTTTTTGTCATATATCAAAAAGGGTAAGAAAAACATTTTTATTCAATAACACAAACATTTAGTTCACCACAAATAAAGGAGAATCTAGCAAAATCAAGTGGTTTAGTAAAATATCGGCAAGTTGCAAATCCGTAGAAACATAATCAATATCTATATCACCTTTCTCAAAATGATCTCTAAGAAAGTGATACCTAATCTCAATGTGCTTGGTCTTACTATGTTGATTTGCATTCTTGGTCATATGAATAGTACTAATATTATCACAAAAAATTTTTATACGATCATAATGCAAATCATAATCAAGGAGAGTATGTTCATCCAAAGGACTTGTGCACAACAAAGCCCCCGCCGCAACATACTCCGCCTCGGCGGTTGAGAGAGCTACAGAATTTTGTTTCTTAGAGGACCATGAAACAAGACAATTACTAAGAAATTGACATGTCCCACTAGTACTTTTTCTATCTACTCTACAACCCGCATAATCAGCATCCGAATAACTCGTCATTGAGAAATCTCCGGTTTTCGGATACCATAGACCCATTCCAATTGTGCCCTTAATATAACGAATGATGCGTTTTACCGCAATAAGATGGGACTCTTTAGGACACGATTGGAATCTAGCACAAAGACACACACTAAACATGATGTCCGGCCTATTTGCCATCAAATACAACAAACTTCCTATCATGCTTCTATATAACTTAATATCAACACATTTACCTTGGTCATCCTTATCAAGCTTGGTTGTAGTTGCCATGGGAGTGTTGCAAACTTTTGAGCTTTCAAGTCCAAACTTCTTTACGAGTTCCTTTACATACTTGGCTTGACATATGAAATTCTCATCTTACAATTGCTTGATTTGGAGTCCAAGAAAGAAATTTATTTCACCCATGGAAGACATTTCAAACTCACATTGCATAACCTTTTCAAACTCCTTGCATAAAAACTCATTAGTAGAACCAAAGATTATATCATCAACATAAATTTGCACAATTAAAATGTCATTATCAACATGCTTAGTAAAAAGAGTTGTGTCTACTTTACCTTTAACAAAATCATTCGAAATGAGAAAACTAGAAAGCCTTTCATACCAAGCTCTTGGAGCTTGTTTCAATCCATACAAAGCTTTATTAAGTTTAAAAACAAAATTGGGATGAACATGATCAACAAAACCGGGAGGTTGTTCAACATAAACTTTTCATTAATAAAACCATTTAAAAATGCACTTTTCACATCCATTTGAAAAAGTTTAAAATTTTTAAAAGATGCAAAAGTTAGTGTTATCCGTATGGCTTCAAGCCGTGCTACGGGTGCAAAGGTCTCCTCAAAGTCAATTCCTTCAACTTGAGTGTAACCTTGGGCCACTAACCTAGCTTTATTCCTAATAACATTTCCGGACTCATCCATCTTGTTCCTAAAGATCCACTTAGTACCAATTATTGGTCTATCGTGAGGCCTAGGAACAAAGTGCCAAACTTGGTTGTGCTCAAATTGATTGAGTTCCTCTTGCATAGCTAGCAACCAATATGAGTCCGTCTCGGCTTTGAGGATGCTTTTGGGTTCAAAATGAGAAATGAATGCAAAGTTACCACATAAGTCATGGAGTTTGGAGCGAGTTGTTACCCCTTTAGAGACATCACCTAAAATGAGTTCCTTGGGGTGATTTGTAGCGTATCTCCAATCTTTAGGAAGCGGTTGAGAGCTTTCCTCTTTATCCTCTTGAACATCACCAATGGGTTCTTGCTTTTCTTCTTGAGCGGGTGAGTCCTTCAAGGATAGTCTCTCCATGTCTTCATCTAATGGGTCAATCTCTACAACATTCTCAACAACTACATTAGATTCTTCAAATTTAACATGCATGGATTCTTCAATAGTAAGGGAAGATCTATTGAATACTCTATAAGCTTTACTAGTAGAAGAGTATCCAACAAAGATAGCTTCATAAGCCTTAGCATCAAATTTACCTAAGTTATCTCTAGTATTCAAAACAAAACACTTGCATCCAAAAACTTTGAAATATGAAACATTAGGTTTTCTAGAATGATACATTTCAAAAGATGTTTTGGAAGAATTTTTACACAAATAAATGCGATTTGAAATATAGTATGCGGTGTTTACGGCCTCGGCCTATAAATATTGAGGGAGGTCATATTCACTCATCATGGTCCTAGCCATCTCTTGAAGTGTTCTATTTTTCCTTTCTACAACTCCATTTTGTTGTGGAGTTCTAGGACATGACATTTCATGCTTGATTCCCTTTTCATCACAATAAGTCATGAAGAGTTGGTTAACAAACTCACCACCTCATCACTCCTTATTTTCAAAATCGAAAAACCTTTTTCTTTTTCCTTTTTCGAAAAACTTTGAAATGAGAAAAAGTTTGATCTTTGTATTCCAAAAAGAAAACCCAAGTGAAACAGGAAAAATCATCAACTAAAATAAATGCATATCTACTACCATTTAAGCTTTTAGTTTTAGTTGGTCCAAAAAGATCAATATGAATTAATTCTAATGGCCTAGTTGACATGATATCTTTGATTGGTTTGAAGGAAGACTTGGTTTGTTTTCCAAGTTGGCACGCACTACAAATGCGGTCTTTCTCAAACTTCAAGCAAGGTATACCCTTCACCAATTCTTTAGAATTAATCCTAGAAAGATGATCAAAAGATGCATGTCCTAATCTTCTATGCCAAAGCCAAGAATTTTCATCAAAAACATTCAAGCATTTAGTAGAACAATCCAAATTAAGCTTGTCAATTATATAAACATTATCATCACAAAATCCGATGAGAATACAATCATTGGTTTTGCAATCAAAAATCTTGCAAGAAGAGTCATCAAAAATAACTTTAAGTCCACGATCACAAAGTTGACTTATACTAAGCAAGTTATGTTTTAAACCATCAACAAGAACAATATTTTCTATAATGGGAGATGCACCAATTTGAATGTTACCTATACCGATGATAGTGCCCTTGGAGTCATCCCCGAAGGTGACGGTGCCACCTTCAACGTACCTCGATAGGGCTGTAAAGTTGTTGATATCCCATGTCATGTGTCTTGAACAACCACTATCAAGGTACCACCGCTCCTTACGTCTTGGAGCCCTGGTGTGTACCTACATCAAATAATTTAGGACTTGATTTTGGTACCCATATTTTCTTTGGTCCTAAAATGTTAGTATCATGAACCCATACAAGATTATTTGTTCTATTTATTTGGTCATAACAAAACTTAGCCAAATGTCCATTCTTACCACAATAAGTGCATCTATACACTCTACCATATTTAAAAGCATAGTGAGTGTGTGGCTTGTGAGCATGTGTAGATTTAGCATGAGTGTTGTGTGTAGTGTGAGCATGAGGAATTTTGACATGTGAAGCTTTAACATGAGAAGTGTGCTTTTTAGAAAACATTTCCTCAAGTTTCTTAGTGTTGAAAGCACAATCCTTCAAAACTTTTTCAAAATCAACAATTCTAGTTTTTAATGAAGAAATTTCTTTTTCATCAATCTTTAAAAATTTTGCTTTGCAAGCAACTTTGTAAGCACTAAATTCATTTTGAGTAAAAATAAGATTTGAAGAAATTTCATCCTTTTCTTTAGAAACAATAGCGAGTTGATTTCTAAGAAAAGCAACTTCCTTTTCCAATTTTGAGCATTCTATCTTTTTATTATCATAACTCTCCGAAAGTTCAACAAAAGCATGTACAAGTACTTCTTTACTTAATTCATCTTCTTCATCAAGAGGTTGAGGGGTTACCTTTGGTGTGTTTACCATAAAACACATGTTCGCCGTGTCCACCTCGTCTTCGGACTCGCTTTCTGAATCCCAAGTGGCTTTGTAAGCTTTTTTTCGACCGACTTCTTTTGCTTGAAGGAGGAGGTCACCTTTTTCTTGAATTCCGGCAATCGGCCATGATATGTCTGGGCTTTCGGTAATTGTAGCAAATGATTCTTCTCTCCTCTTTTCCTTCAAATTCTCTTCTAAAGTTGAGCTTGTTCTTCCGGTACATTCTCTTCACAATTTCGCACAAGGAGGGATAGCTCCTCATCTTCTTCTTCATCTTCTTCATCGTCATCAAGAGTGGAGGAAGATTTAAAGGTTATGAATTTCTTCTTTTAAGGAGCCGCTTCTTCTCTTGCCTTCTTTTCCATCTCATGAGTCTTCAAGTTTCCAATGAGACTTATGAGATCCATTTCATCCTTGTCATTCAATTCTTTCAAGGTGGTGGCCTTTATCTCCCATGATGAAGGAAGAGCCCGAATCACTTTCCGCACCTTTTGGTCATTGCTAATATCATCACCTAAAGAGGAAAGAGCGTTGGTAATTTTAGTAAACCTTGTAATCATGCAATCAATAGATTCATCATCAATCATTTTAAAGCTTTCATATTGGGACCTCAAGAGATCTATCTTAGCTCTCTTTACTTGTGATGTCCCCTCGTGTGTGACCAACAAATGTTGCCAAATCTCATAGGTGGATTGGCAATGTATTACCCGTGTAAGGTCATCCTCATTCAAGGCGGTTAGGAGGGAATTTTGGGCTTTAGAGTTAGCTTCATATTCTCTAAAGGTAAAGTCAGACCAAGTGCTTTCATCACTATCGGGTCTAACAAAGGGTTTGGTCAAAGATTTTGCAACTAAGCTACCTAAAGATTGTAGAAAAATAGTCATCCTAACCTTCCAAATAGGAAAATTAAGTCCATCAAATTTAGGAGGGTTTTGATGTTATTGGCCATGTTTACTAGTGAATGAATTGATGAATGCAAATGTTGATTAGCAAATTTTAAGGATTTCTCTAAGGATGTTAAGCCAAACCTAGAGTCCAAGCTCTGATACCAATTGAAATCACCTAGAGGGGGTGAATAGGTGATAATGCTAATCAATGCACAATAAAAAATATGATGCAACAATCAACCCAAAACAAGACTAGAAGCCGAATACCCCGTGAAGGGCTCTGAACTCCTTCCTCCTGATTCCTCTAGATATGAGTTGGAGGTGCGCAATGCAATCTTGTTGTATGAGTATAAGATTGACAATATGAATATGAAACAATTGAATAAAGCTATGAATATATATAGAGCAAGTAACTGTAGCAAGTAATTGAAGCAAGAATATAATGCAAGAGATAAGAGCAAGTAAACCAAACGCAAACACCGAGGATTTTTCCGAGGTTCGAGCACCCAGCTCTACGTCCCTGCCTTCACCCAGAAGGATTTCTAACCACTATAACTTCACAAAGAATTACAATCACACCGGAGTACCCAACTCCACAATCTCAAGTACAAGTTCTCTCTTGGTGATCAAAAGACCACAAACTATCTTTTGCAAAAGCCTCTTTCCCTTACAAGATCCCTGTAGAATAATGGTTAGAATTGAAGCTCAAATATTGTAAGTGGAAAAAGGAAATGAACTTGAGAGAGTTTAGAAAATAAAACTTCAGCGATGAAAGATTCTTCAGCACAAAAAACAAGGACCAAACTCTTTTGAAAGCCTTTGAAAACTTTTGAAACTTTTTGTAAAATGCTTGTTGTTGTTAAAATCTCTCCCTAATCACCCCTATTTATAGGAGAGGGCTAGGGATTAAAGAGTAAACCCTCATAATGCTAATTAGGAAGTATTAGACCCAGAAAATACTATTTAAACATGTTTAGAGAAGAAAAAGACAAATTTAAAACGTGTTTAAAAACTAGCCGTTATGGTTGAAACGGCTCTCTCGGTCGACCGGCCGGTCGACCGGGGTTCAAAATAAAACGACCGTTGCAGGCTCTCGGTCGACCGCCGGTCGACCGAAACAAATATAGAGCTACACCACTTCAGTCAGCCAGCCGCCCGGTCGACCGAAGGGCTTCGGTCGGCCGCCCGGTCGACCGAAGAACGTGTACACGGATACGCACCAAACAGCCAGAAGTCCAGTCGACTGGGTCGGTCGACCGAACTAACCTGACTTAGTGACGGTCGACCGGTCGGTCGACCGGCTCAGGCCAAAAGACAAAATTGAAACATAATTTTGAAAGGGATTTGAAATCTAACAAAATAGTTTTGATTAGAGATATATATAAAACATAAAATTGAGTTTGTAATCAAAAGGCTTTGTATTAAAATATTTTGTATATATTTATAGGGAATATTTCTAGGAAAGGCATGTGCGCAAAAACGTGTGTGTGCGTTGGAATATGGAGCTTCAACCCTATTCACTATTCTTTAACAAAAACTATAAAACTAAAAACAAATCTAATAAAGTCTTATTGAGCAATCTTGAAGTCTTGAGCCATGCAAAGCCTAGCTAGAGCCTTCTCTTCTATGTTCCTTCCTTGATGTGCCATAAGCCTTCTTTGCTCCATGAACCTAGAATTTCTTGCAAAAGCTAAGCAATGGCCTCCAAACATGGTACAAACCTGAAACTTATCTTGAACAAACTTATTAGTACCAAATAGCTCTTATTTGTTTTGTTATCATCAAAACTCTAAACAAATGGAGAGTGTAACCTTTTGGGCCAACATGTCCGCCTTCCCTTCAATGGCATATGTTCTGAAGAGCAAAAAGAACCCAAAGCTTCCATGTTTTCTTTCAATCTTCTTCGAAGATTATCACTATTAAGTGATTTCAAGATAAAAAAGTATTACTTTAAGTACTTTCACAGCCGTGCCTTGACAAATGAAGTCCAACTTCTAGACCATGCCATGACAAATGAAGTCCAACTTCTAGAGAATTCTTCTTCGGGTAGGAACTGGCTTTCGCCATGATAAGGCTCGGTCTTTCTGAAGTTCTGTCATCCCCGTCAATGAAGAGACTCCGTCTCTTGATCTCTTTCTGAAATCTTTTTCCTAGGATTCATGAGTCCCTACTCTACAAACGCGCCTTTCACATTACTTGATAAAACACGAGTTCATTGACTTCAAAGTCTAACGCGAGTGTGGTGAACTCTGCGCTTGGGCGTTGAACGGTGAGTTTTGCATATGAAGCTCGCGTTTGGGGTTCTTGACTTAGAGAATTCCAAGTTTACTCTTTTGAGCTCTCTGGACCCGAACATGACAAGCCCTGTGTCTCAGACGTGAATATAGCAAACTCTGCATCTTGGAGTTACCTCAGGCAGTTTTTAAGACCCGCATCTGCATCTTTGATTTATGCCTCGCGTCTCATATATCAGACGCGAACTGCATCTGGATTCCATATTCTCTATCCCTGCGTCGATTAAATTCACATCTGGAGTTCACGACTTCAGCCTCGTGTTTATGTTCCTAGCTTTCTATTTTCTGTTTTTACAGAATTTTAAATCTTAGGTTATTATTTCTTGCAGGTTCTGGCCATATCGATAGTGTCCTTGTCGGGTTCATGGGAGAATATTTAGACCGACCAGCTTGTTCGATTGGCGAGCATTCGGGGAGTCAGAGCTCCTGTCCAAGAGCGTGGAGGATCCGTGCGGTTACTGGTACCCGTCAAGGCCTTATTGGACATGACGCATCGGTAATGCTTCGGGTTCTTCATGGTCACAGTGGGTATGGCGCCTTTGAAGGTCACGGGAAAGAGGACGTCACTAGTAAGGTCTCAGATCCTCTCTTCTCCAATCTTACTCAAAGAAGTGACAACGACGAAAAAACCCATGCTCATTGGGTGACTTTCTGGTAGTGGAGATGCTCATTAAGCGAAAGATTACGGCCTTGTGAAGACCTTCACACCAGTTGGTCAGGTGGAATCAGAAGGCTCCCCTGCATTTCAACCTCGAGAAATACCATTGTTCTCAAGAGGAGAGGAAGTTGATCCACTATTCCTGATCGCAGTCAAGAGGACGAACTTCGTGTATCTTTAATGTTTTGAGGAGTGAGCAAAAGGACTTCTTTGTACTCCTTTGTTGTAACACTCAATCTTATTATATAAGAGAGCACCTTGTATCACTTTCATATGTTTGAATATCAATAAAAGTGACACTTTTTCCTGTCTTCTTATATGTCTTGACTTCCTCTTTGCATTGAAGATCAGACAAATGGAAGTGGTTACTTTTGATTTGCTAGAAATGTGATATTAACTTAGCAAGTCAAAGTTAGAAAATTCATTTAAAGAATTTAAGATTACTGTTAGAGGTATGATATTAACTTGACAGGAGTGGAATAATTTTCGTGAACTTGTCAATCTATGGATGAGAATGACAAGTGAAACTAGACCCATGGGGATCTAGAAGAATCTTTAACGTTAGAGGTGTGATATTAACTTAACGGGAGTGGAATGATTTTCGTGGACTTGCCAATTTATGGATGAGAATGACAAGTGAAACTAGAACCATTGGGTATCTAGAAGAATCTTTACCATTAGAGGAGTGATATTAACTTAACGGGATGAATTAAATCTTGTCAGAGGTGTGATATTAACTTGACAAGGATGTAAGCTAGAGGTGTGATATTAACTTAACTCTACAAAAATTTCAATTTCATTTGGGAAAACCGAAAATACCACTGTCATAGGTGTAATGTTAACTTCCACAGTGGAGGTAATACTAGAGGTGTAATTTTGAACTCCAGCTCTTAGAGTCACATTCGATGCTTCTCTTCATTTGTCATATCTGTTGTCAAGGTGACGCGTAGAGATAGACTCTGAATTTCTAATGGGAGTACAGTTTCACACCCATATACTAAAGAAAATGGTGTAGCTTTCGTCAGGGTTCGAGCCATCGTGCGATAAGCCCATAAGCATTCACCTAATTTGTCGTCCCAGTCTCGTTGGCTTTTCGAGATGAATTTCTTGAAAAGTTTTTCAATAGTCTTATTGAAAGCTTCCGCAAGGCCGTTAACGGCTAGATAGTATGCTGTTGAAGACACACTCTGGATTCTGAACTTGTTGCAGAAACTTTGAAAGGCTTGGCTGACGAAGTGGGGTCCATTATCATAGACAATTCATCGTGGCACGCCAATGCGGTAAATAACGTGATGTTTAACGAACCTAATCACGTCAGATGTCTTTACCTCCATCAAGGGAATAACTAAGTCTATTTAGAGAAGTAATCGGTTATGGCTAGGATGAGTCGATGTCCTTTGGATGAAGGTAGGTTGATAGGCCCAATCACGTCTATTCCCAACATTTCAAATGGCCAGGAAGAAGTTGTAGAGTGAAGATGTCCTGGTGCCTGGTGGATGAAGTCACCATGGACCTGACAGGCGTGACATCGCTTGGCGTAAGCGATGGCGTCAGGGATAATCTTTGGCCAATAATACCCCAATTTTCGGAGTCGATCTCCAAGCTTCGGACTAGGCTGATGAGCTCCACACACGTCATCATGCGCTTCTTTGAGTATTTCTTGTGCTTCCTTTTGTGACAGGCAGCGGAGGAGGACCCCATCATGCGATCGGCGATGCGGTGTTCTTATGATCGCATTGTAGTAGAATTTAGGAGCTTTCTTTCTAATGGCGGCCGCCTCTTTGGGGTCATCAGAAGAGATGTACAATGCATAGTCGATGTACATGAATCGCTAATTCCAGAGCTCTGGACCTGTTGAAGTCTCTAGAGCTTCTTTGACTTGACGGTCTCCTGTCGGCTTTGGTGGTCTTCAAAAGCGAATCTTGGACAATACAGGTCATGTATATAGATGAGTATTTTCTCTGCCATTCTGGCTGGAAGAGCCAAGGAAGCAGTGAGAGATGCCAGTGCATCTGCATGCGCATTTTGTTGGCGAGGTATATGGTTGATGTAGAAGTTTTTGAACTTCTCTGTCATGTAAATAGTGCGTTATAATAGGGTACTAAGTCTTCATGTTTGACTTCATATTCCCGCGAACTTTATTATCGATGAGATTTGAGTCACCATATGCTTCGAGATTTTTAACGCAATCTCATCGGTGATTTGCATCCCGATCAAGAGAGAATTGTATTCCGCTATATTGTTGGAACATGGCTCAGTTAATGAGAATGCATAAGGGATTACGTAGTTCTATGGAGAGACAAGGACTACCCCCACTCCTTCTACGACATTTCCTCGTGAAATTCGTTCTTGACACACCATCGAAGAAGAGTTGCCACGCCTGTCCTTCAGAAGATATCTGGGTCAAGCAAACTTCAGCGACCTCATCTGGGAGATCTTCATAAAGTTTGGTCGCCCTTGGATCTGGATGTTCATCCAGGAAATCTGCCACTGCTTGTCCCTTCACAATTTTTTGCGGTAGGAATTGCATCTCATATTGGGAGAGCAATATGGCCATTTCGCCAATCGACTATTTAGTGATGATGGCCTTGTCATAAGCAATCTTAAAGGATTGACTTTTGATATGACATGTATAGTTTGGCCCACCAAGTAGTGCCGCATTTTCTGAACGGCGAATACCAACGCCAAACATTCCTTTTCGATTGGATTGTACCGATGTTCGGCTCGATCATAGTTCTACTTAGATAGTAGATTGTCTGTTTGTGTCCCTGATCATTATTCTTGGCTAGCAAAGCTCCTAAAGAATGATCCATCGCTCAGACGTATATTAGGAAAGATTTTCCTGACACCAGAGCTATAAGGACAGGCGGTTACGTGAGGTACCGTTTGATTTCCTCGAACGCTTGTTGGCAAGCATCATCTCAATCATCAATTCATGAAGGGTTGGCATTGTTCTGAGAGATTTGAGATAACCTCCGAATATATGCTAATCGCCCTTGCAATCCTCTAAGCTCCCTGAGATTCCTTGGAGGTTGATCTCCTAGACAGCGCGGACTTTCTCTGGGTCAAGATGGATTCCTTTGGATGTAACAACAAACCCTAAGAATTTACCGTTGGCTACCCCCAAGAAGGATTTGGTAGGATTTATTTTTAATTGATGTGCTCGCAGATATCGAATACTGTCTTCAGATATGCTATGTGATCGCCTTTGGCGCGGCTTTTTACTGCAATGTCGTCGACATAGCATTCCACTGTTTTGTGTATATGCTCGTGGAAAATTGCATTCATAGCTCTCTAGTACGTTGCCCCCACGTTCTTTAATCCGATGGGCATGATAGTATAGCAGTTTGATTGAAGCTTGAACCTGCACAAAAAATACAGTATTTTAGAACTTAAGATAGTGATGTGCAAGTGCTCAATTCTATCGCAATAGCCAGTGGCTATGCGGGTCGTGATCCACAAGGAGGGTTAGCGATAGAAGCGTTCAAGGTTTTTATTGAAATCTTTATGAAGAAAAACGAAGGTTCTTCTTTGTTTTAAGTTATGAAAATGAAAAAGAGTTATAGGTTAAAATTAGAAAGAAAAACGGTAGAATGAGAAGGTGGAGAAAATCAGAAAACGACTATGTACAAATGAATTGGAAAAGAAAGATTTGGAAGATGTGGTGAAAGAAATCGTGTTGGTGATCTAAACTAAAAATAAAAGAAAAGAAAAGAAGAAGATTAAGGAAGTACTTACCTAGTTTGGTTGATGACTTACCTGGAACCCTTGCATGTTCTACCTTGCTTCGGAGGCGTTCAACGCATAAGTCATAGGATCGAGCTCAGTCCTTGTTCGCATTATATCATCAAGCCGAGCAAGAATGAAGTGATACGGATCTTGACGAGGAGAACATCTTCATGAAGTATCGTTGGCACTCACAAAAACTTTGTTATACTTATGCGTCGGGATTCACTTGCATTCTCATCAAAACCAAAAGAGGTAAAGTAGAAAGAGGAAGAAAACACAAAAGGAAACAAAAGTAAAGAGACGAACATAAAAAAAATATTTACCTTTATTGCTTGCAGAAACGATGGAAGAAAGGAGGAGGATACATCGGTGTCACTCTCAACATAAGCCTCTCTCTCTTACTTACATGAATCTTCATCTAACCTAAGCTTACATACAAATTAAAATTACATAAAAGAAAAGAAAAACCTAAACTACAAAGAATGAAAACTGGACTAAATCCTATCTCTGCATGGTCGTCCCCTTTTCAGTGCAAATCCTGCCCTTTTATAGGCAAAAACCCAACCTACAGGATAAGATGAAGATAGGGGGAGCAAACGCTCCCCCTAACTCCATAACAGAGCCGCGGAATCGCGGTTTTGGCCGCGTTTCTGCGGCCTTTCTGTGGCCAGGTGGCCACAGCTTGTTGGTGGAGCTCCCCGGTTTCGCGTCTTGTATATATCTTCAGCTGGATTTTCAGTTTGAGTCCGGGATTTTGACGAAATGGCCTTTGATCTTTGCTTCAACCGATCGATTCTGGGAGGATTCTTCTCAACCGGTTTTCAACCTCTCTGATTTTGCCCTGATTCACTGAGCTCGAATTAATTTGATTTAATTCAGAATTTTGGTGGGCTTTTGGGCTCATTTCTCTTCATCTCCTTAAGGAATGGGCCTGCAAATAAATTAAACATTTAATTAGGACAATGCAGCTTTTATTCTATAATAAGTATGGAAATATGATACTAAATATGTAACATTAGCGACCAATCACAGTTCATCCCCAATGGCGTCTTGAAAGATGTATGCTTTTCATCATCATGGTACATCTTGATTTGATTGTATCCCGAGAATCTATCCATGAAGGACATCCGTTCAAACCCACACGTGTTGTCAATCATGACATCTGTGATTGGAAGGGAGAATTCATCTTTAGGACAGGCCTCATTTAGATTGCGAAAATCAATGCAAACCTGAATCTTCCCATTTTTCTTGGTAACGGGGACGATATTGGCTACCCAATCAGGGTGTTGTTCCTCCCTGATAAAATCGGAGTCTATAAGCTTCTTGACTTCTGACTGGATTGCTTCCATTATTTTTGAACGGAACCATCGCTACTGTTGTTTGACTGGTTTTGCATCTGAATTGATGTTGAGGCAATGCATAGCCACTTGAGATCAAGCCCAGGCATATCCTCGTAATTCCAAGCGAAAACATCTATATACTCCTACATAAGATATATTAGATCTTCCTTCTCGGAGGGTGATAAGCTTTCGCTTATAAAGATAGGCTTAGGATTAGCCTCTTCTCCCAGATTGATCTGGGTGACCGTATCCTCTGTGGGAGTTTCACGTTGTTCGAAGCGAATATCTCGGAGAATGTTTAGGTGTTTGATCTGAGGATCAGTATCTGACTGGATTATTTCTTTATCTTCATCTTCCGGGTGGCTTGTTGAAACCATGTTTCGCAAGAGTTCTTTGAAGATGTTGCCGACACTAACATCTGACTCCCACGATGACGTGCCTGACGAGCAGTAGTGATATAATGACTCTTCCGACTCAGAGGCTGACGAGATTGGAGTTGACACATAGCCAACCCCCTGCGAGTTCGATGATAATAATCAGGGGCTTTCCCTTTTAGAACAAAGGATCCAAGCAGTATTCTCCTTCCTTTGGCAAAGTTCAAGCCAGGAAAATTTATTACGTCGTACCCTATGTTCTCCATCATTCTGAATACATTTGGCTCATAATGAGAGAATTGAGGAGATTCATTGTCGCTTTCAGAGTCTTCACGAGTCATTGATTTTGACTCGACTCTTCTAAAATGGATTGGTCTTTGGCCTTTACGTCTAGCTGGGACCATGAATAACAATCCTTGTGCAACATTGATGCCTTGATATATCGTGAGGATGACCTCACCAGTACATGCAATGATATCATAGCACCTATTCCTGACCAGGGGTTATCATCTACATCGGTACTAGTGTCTGACGACACAAAATTAGAAGCAAACACAGAAAAATAGGCCAAATCTAACTCTTCATTAATATACCACTCACCTACATCATTGGTTATTATGCTCGTTATAAGTGGGTTCAGCTCCTAAAGACATTCTTCCTCTGCCTCTAGTTTAATGTCAGCTTCATTACCAGAGTCTGGTTCCTCTGGTTGGGGATTCTCGTTCGTACCCAGAGAATCTTAGTATAGGCGGGAGTTTATGAAGTAGTTCTCTACCCCCTTAAACGGATGCCTTTCGGTGATTAACGTTCGCACTTTTCCATCTCCTTCAATATACTTCATGACTTGATGGAGAGTGGAGGGGACGATGGAGTTACAATGAATTCACGGTCGTCCCAGCAACAAATTATACGAAGTGCACGTCACTTCAGATCTCAGGTCCCCAATCTGACACTTAAGCTTGATCTTCCCATTAGGCGTGTACCATTGGCATTGAAACCATAAAGAGTGGTTTGGTGGCGCTCAATTGGTGAGTGGAGATCCCCAAGTGCTGCATGACCTAGCGAGGCATAATGCTTAACGTGAATCCTAGATCTACCTGAATGCGGCTCACTTCAGACGATCCAATATACCATGTAAAGTACATGGGCTTATCATGTTTTCTCTTGACCTGCATGTCATCTGTCGTGAAGGTAATGCAGGAGCATGTTGAGATGTATGAAGGCAGTCTTCTTCGTCTTCCTCCTATGGTCCAGCTGGGATCTGGGCCATAAAGACCTCAGCATCAGCTAGAGCTTCCCTCAGAGCTTCTCTTGTTGACTTTGATAGTCTCAGGAGCTTGTAAAGGATGATCCAGGCTGGGATATTGGCCAGTTGAGCCAGGATATCAAAGTGGTAAGGTGTTGAAGATCCTTCCGCGTTGTCCTTTGGAAGAGCCTTGGAATACCGAAGATCTTTCTGCTTCTCCACAGGTGGCTTCATGAATGGCTTGGTTGGCTCTGAAGTAGGTTTAGGCGGATTTGCCGCCAACTCATCGTATTTCTTAAAATGTGACTGACCCGAACAAGTTTCGGCCACAAGTGGTGCATTCAGCTCTGCGGCAAGGACGATTGTCTCCTCCTCCGTATCGGTTAGTGAGGAGACATCAGTCTCTGCTTCTCGGGAAGAGGCGCACACCACATTGCAAGGTGAAGCTTTTGCCTTGCCTTTGGACTTCCTGTTGGTAATAGTAGTCCACTGTTGGCCTTCCACAAGGTCGGGATAAACCCACATGATCCCTCCATGAGGAGTAACGACAGGCACAAGATCTTTCTCCTGCTAGTGATGTGGGTCTATATTGATCATCCTTAGTTCCCCTCTCAGGATGGAACTACTCCGGCTATTGTCGGAGGTTAATTCCCGAATAGAAGAAATGACGTCATGTTTGCCATCACTTTCTTCTGTTCTGGGCGGAGTTTAAGCACCTTTGCATCAATCAAAGCTTGGAGGGTGTCTTTGAAGATGTAATAGCTCTTGAGAGGGTGCCCCAGCATCATATGATACAAGCAGTAGTTGGGATTGCCGACTTTCTCAGGACGTCTAGCTTCAGGAAATTTCAATCTGTTGCTCTTGTTGAGTAACTTAAACAACAAATCGACATGCTCGTCTTTGAAGAAGTATTTCCTGTTAGCTCACGGTTGACTTGAAGAACCAACCCCTCTAGTTGGCTGAGGTTAACGAGAGACTTCCTCTCTCTCGCCAATATATCTTTCCTTTTTGATTGAAAAGATACTTCTGGCGTACGCCTTGTCGTCTTTTCAGGTCTGGGCCTATTCACTTCTGCCTTAACCCTGACGATAATCTCTTCTGCCTGTTCGCCTTACTGGACTAATTGTTTTCAGGTGCGGCTTTCAGCAACTCTTATCTGGGCTAAGAGCGAAGTTTACAAATTGTGACGGCATGTTTCCACCAGGGTGGCCTGAGTCATACCACTAGGACATCGGAGCACCATATTCCAAAATCTCTCCATAAAAGCTTTGACCGACTCTCCCTTTCGTTGCTTTGTTGCCAGGAGAGTTGGCATGGTAACCTCCCAATCGTCTTCGAAGAAGCGTGTAAGGAAAAGCTTCTCCAAATCACCCCAATTCTTGATAGAGTCTTCGGGGAGTTTCATGAACCATTAAAAGGCGAGTCCTTTTAGAGTGCCAATGAACAAACGCGCTAAGATGGTATCATTTGCTAATGTGTTCCCTGTCTGAGACTTGAAGTAGTAGATATATTAGTTCGGTGATCTTTTGCCGTCAAAGGCCTATAGGGTCGGAGCTTTAAACTTGGGAGGATACGTGACAAGATCCCATTCTGCCGGGTATGGCTGGACCACTCCTACTTCTTGGAGGCCATTTCGATTGGTGAGGGCTTCCAGATGCTGCTCTAGTTTATTCATTCTTTTAGAATGAGTGCCCCCATTCTCTGAATTGCCTCCCTCTGTAGATGAAGACTTAGACGACTTGGAGTTGAACTGTTCCTCCTCCTCTATATGCATAGAAGATAAGCTTTTCCCTTCTTTCCGCTTGCCTTTAGACTTCTTAGAAGAAGTTTTGGCCTTTGACTTCTTTTTATCCTCAAGCAATTTTGCAAGCATCTGCTTGAGGGGACGATAGATTCTTGTTGGGCGCGAATCATATCGAGTTGTTCCCTCTGGACCTGGGCTTGTTGTCCTACGCGCCTGGTCGTCTCCTCAGGCGTATTTGCTATATACGCGAAGGCTTCCTTCTCTACAAAAGAGTTTGAGGCCTGTGATTCCGCGATGACAGAGTGTGATTCACTTACTTCAATGCCCCGGGCTAGGCACTGTAGTCAGCTAGGGCTACTACGCCAGTTCGAGTGCGGGTGTGGCGGTACACTCCTTTCGTTTCATCATCTGACTCATCAGAGCTTACTGCTGGTTGTTTTTCCCTACTTCTGCTTGGCATAGTGCTTAGACATGCCATATTTGCAGTGACTTTGGGATACACTGTATCAGAGAAGGTTCTCTTTCTGTGGGAAGGTTCTCTTTCTGTGGGAATGATGCCTTTTGGCTAATCGGGAGGTTGAGCTTAATCGTCTGAATACCGATTGCTTGCTTACATGTGAGCTGCAGCGACATTCAGAGAGTATTACCATTTTGAGCTATTCACAGCAACAGGATGGAGCGATCTGATTAGCACTCCTTTTCTTTATCAAATAATCCCTTAGATCTGTCAGAGGGGGATCAACGAGATTAGCCTTGGGTTTTTGAGAGCTTTTCAGCTTCTGAGATCCACCCTCGTGTCTTAATTCTAAAATGCAGGTTCAGAAATGCGAAGCTCACATTCCGTAGAACAGACGCGGCTCTCACGTTTTGGCTTTGAGACGCGGGTCTCGTGCCTCTGCTGAGAAGAGACGCGGACCTCGCGTTGCTGATTGTCGCATCTGTCTAGAGATACTTGAAAAATGTGGACCTTTTGAGTCTCGCATTCTGTTGTAGAGACACCGGTCTCGTGTCTCTGAAAGGAGGCACGGACCTCGCGCTGTTGAACGTCGCGTTTGAGAGGTAAAGCCTCAGAAATGCAAGCCTTTTGAGCTTCGCATTTTGGTTTCCACACGCGGACTTCGCGCGTCTGACATAACTCAGAAGAGACCCGGGCTTGAGCCTCGCATTCTGTATCTGTTGGACAGATAGTTATTCCAGCTTCTTGCATCTGTAGTTAACGCACACATCACCTTTGTCAACGCTCAGCATTCCGATTACGTCATACAGATTGTTGGGAACCCCTGGTAACCTAGAGCTGAGGAAGAGGATGGGCACGGCCGGGTTGACCGTCAATAACGTTGACCTCGCGGGTCTCGTGGGAGATGTTGACGTGGGTCTTATGTGTGATACGACTAGCCATGATGCTCTCTACACAGACCATATTCGGGGAAGCCTCCAAAGGGACCCGAGAGCGGATTTTCGAAGAAACTTACGGTACTGCCGCGCCCTAGGGCTTTTCGAGCCAAAAACTTTGCCTTGTCGAATTCCATGACAAGTGATTCGACCATTCTTCCCATGCAGGTGACGTCACCTTGCGCCACGACTTGCTCATCAGTAGAGAAAGTAATCCCCAGCGGAGTCGCCATCTCTTGTTTAGACCGTGAAAAATTTAGGGGATTGTAATAAAATTTTCTTGAATTAATGAAAGATTATAACAATTTCAAAAATTCTGATTACAAGAGAGAGAAGATATTCAAGCTCAAATCTTCTCTTTATTTAATGTTGGGCTCTTAATGTAGCGGTGGAAAGTGAATCTTATTTTTCATTAACCGGTAAACATCACAATCTTCTGAGAATCTTTTCTTCAGATTATGGACAGAGTAGCGCAGCTCTTGTCCAATAAGATTTCAAGGAGACTTGAGGCAAGAACAAACTTATACTCAGAAGTTGTTAGAAGAGTTAAACTCTTTTGTATGCCTTAGCTAAAGATTCTGATTTTTCCAACACTTCTGACCCCTCTTCAGTAGCAAACTGAGCTATTTATAGGGGTTTCAGGGGTAAAATTATCCCCTAAAAATCCTTCATAATGGGGGTTAACTCTCCTCATTACGTGGGCAGTAATTGACCCAGTAATATGGGCAGTTATAACAGAGACAGAGTTTCTCTGTAGTCGGAACGTGGCCTTCGAGCCTCGCATTTCGGATGCTGACCCTGAACCTTGCTAGACGCGGGTTTTGAACTCTGCCAGACGCGGACTTCAGGCTCTGCGTCTTAAGATTGTAGTGATGTCGAGACGCGGGTTTCGACCCTCACGTCTTGATACTGCAGTGATGCAAGGACGCGAGCTTCGAGTCGCGTCTTGGTTATTACAGTGCAATTGGGACGCGGGCTTCAACCCTCGCATCTTGGTACTGTACTGATGATTGCTAAAAGAAAGAACAATCAATGAGTTTAAGAGTTTACCGTGTAGCTTGTGGCTAACGGGTCATGTCCACAAGGAGGGATGCGATGGAAGCTTTTCGGTGAATCGTTTAGAAACAAGAAATTGTGTTCGTTTTTTTTATGAAAAAGAGAATGGAAAGAAAGAGATGATTAAAAGAAAAATTGCAACTTTTAGAAAAGGTTTTGGAGAAGGTGATTTAGAAAGCTTGAGAATTGTTTTGGTTGTTTTTATAATAAGAAAGCAAATCTGGGCTCACTATCTCACTACTCAATTGTTCATTCTTCTCTAAAAATGTTAAGTGCCTCAAGTGATCATTTGCAAAACTTAAAGTTAATTTTTAGAAAGCTTTAAGTAAAGCACATAAGATGGTAAGAAGAGTTGGGTCTTTTCTTCAAGAAATCGTTAGAATTGAATATTAAAACATCAAGCGCAAAGAAGCAAGAATGAAGTAAAAATAATTCAAGAGATGTTCATGAAAGAAGTGAGAATTCAACAGACCAAACCCATCCTCATGTGCCTTCAAGAACACTTTCAAAAAGAAAGGATTTTAAGTGAGGCATGCATATGACTCATTGGGTCTTTTTCTTTAAAAAACGGAAGAGAAGAAGAACAAGAGAGAGTTATGATAGCTAGCCCAGAAAACCGTTTAGTTATCCATAGAAAACAAAGAAGAAAACATAGACATAATGCAAACCATACCGTACTGCAAGTGGAAGAAAACTTGGCTCGACTTTTGTATTGACGTCACTTCAATCTTCAAGTACAAGCACTCAATTCCTCTCTCTCACAAGTTTTGATACTGAAATACAAAGTAAATAACAAGATTACAACTTTTGTGCTAGCTAACAAAGAGCCTAAATCCTAAGAAAATAAACACAAAACTTAATCCTAGTCTCGCTGCATTTTTCTTTGCTGAAACCCATATTTATAGCCAAAACCTTAATAGGTAGAATCCCGGGAAGATTAGGGGAGCAAACGCTCCCCCAACAACCTCCAAACGGCCGCGGAAAACGCGGCTTGGGCCGCGTTTCCGCGGCCCTGGTGTGGCCAGGTGGCCACACCAAAAGGGGGAAGATCACTGGTTCGTGTTTGTCCCGTATCTCTTACTGGTTTTCTTGTTTCTGCTCTAACTGTTGACGAAACAGCCTTTGATTTTGTGGCTTCAATCGCTCGATTCAGGGAGGATTTTTCTCAACCTCTTGATATACCAAGATTTAGCCCTGATTTCTTCAATTTGAATTTATTCTAAATTAATTCAGAATTTGGTGGGCTTTTGGGCTTGTTTCTCTTTTCTTTCTTTAAGCACTTGGGCCTACATTTAGCAAAGAAAAAGAAAACTTATTAATAGGATTTATTAGCTAACAAGTATGGTAAGGTGACAATATAAATGCAGTATATGTGACAAATCACACCCCCATACTTATCTTTTGCTCGCCCTCGAGCAAAGCATCAGACTAATTTTAATCAATTATTAGACCACTTTCGCAGGTCACTCGATTGCACTGAGCATGTGCAACAAGCCGTTAAACCTCTAGGTTACCCCTAGAGGACGAGTTTTGTCTCGTGAGGTTTTCAACGGATTGCATCCACAAAATCCAAAAAGAAAGAGAAAAAGGTTAGTATTTTCGAAAAGCATTTTTTTAAAGGAGAAAATATTTGAAGTATATTTGTGAGAGTTTAAGTAATCTATAAGTCATAGGAATATCTAATTTTTCATTCCTAAACTTAGTCTCTACTCAAAAACATGTCATCAATTAAAGTAAGGAGTCAATTTGTACTTCTCATCTAGTCTATTAATTTATCCTGAGTCGTATGCACCATCGTGACTGTGAAGTTGACTAAGGGTTCTTTAATATTAACTCCTATGCCTTATATTTATTTATTTTTGGTGAAATTTATTCCTCAATTTCATTAGGCTTTCTAATCTGCCCATGTAACGAGCCTTCAGTCGATGACACCCAAACCAGACAGTTTTAGGGCACCACGTGAGAAAACACCCCTAAGGGCTTAAACACTCGAGCAAATAAGGCCACGAAACCAAGGTTTTTATTTATACGATGTACCCCTTTTAGGCGTGAATACTTATGCTTCTGAGGCATAAATACCCAGCTTAATCAGAGGATACACATTTTTTTTAAACTTATCTAATTATCTTTTGCATAAATACTAAGGCTTGCTTAGGCCAAAGCACCTAGCTAATCAATAATTAGACTTATTTTTTTCTTTTTTCATAATATATTTTTTTTATAAGGCATAAGAGTCTCTGTTTTCAAACTCTAAGTATGTAAGTGTATTTAGTGTGCATATGTCATCAAGGTAAATATCAAGACTAAATTACTTTCACAAATTTTCTTCCTGACCCTAAAAATCAAACAAATTATCTTATTTTGACCAAGTGTAAGAAATCTGAATTATGATTCTCCTCTTCCTTAAAATTGACTTAATTTCTTACAAACAATATATCAACATATTGTCTACCCCTTTCAAAAAGTTTTTTTTTTATAAATTTTTTTTTTCAAGTTATAGTAGTCATCATGTTAGAATCCTCCCCCACACTTATCTCATGCATTGTCCCCAATGTATGAAAGAAATGTATACATGCATGAAATGAAATGTAAAAGAGGTGCATATATTATACAGGAATATGTACAACATGAAGTTTCTCCCACATCTAGGTCTTTTTCGGTCTTATTCCTCTAGCTTTCTTCCCATCATTCCAATGGGTCCTCTTTGCAGGGCACAGTAGGGAGCCCAATTGTTTTGTCATTTTAGCTTTCTGCCTCCCCAGTCTCATCTCCTTTAGGTGTTTCTTTCTCATATTGTTACAATCATTATTAAAAAATTTGTCACCACCACCCTTCTCATTTGGAACTTCTTCATTACGAATCCCTAGGAATTCTGACTCTGTTCCATATATCTCCTCAAAGCTTAGGTCAACACTTTCCCCTAGAGATGAGCAATTAACGAAAAGATCCTTAGTTGGTTCATCCAAACACTTGAGTTCTTCTTCGAAGAGGTTTTCAAAGAGTATATCAATCGGAGGTTCTTGAAGTATATCCTCATGCGATGCATTATTGGTTGGCTCATCAAAAGTGAAGATATTCAAATCAATTTTCCCCTTTTTAAAGGGTACTCTAACATGAGGGTCTTTGACATCAAGATAATCACACTCATTTTTAAATAATTCATTAAGAAACAGCGACTCATCTTCAGAATCTTCACTCTCTTCATCACAATTATTTTCAGCAAAGTTTACCTCAAATGTTTGATCTCTTATCTTACGAGGTTGTTTGTCTAGGATGAAGACATTAACTTCTCTAGTCATGTCCCCAAAAGTTAACCTCATGGATCCATTCCTACAATTGATGATGGCAGTGGCAGTAGTAAGGAATGGTCGCCCTAGGATAATAGGAGTTTGAGCCCCATGATTGGAGTTAGACACAGGTTATGTCTCAAGAACTATGAAATCAACAGGGTAAATAAACTCCCCAACCCGGATAAGGACATCGTTAATCTCCCCTTTTAGAACTTTCACTAAACGGTCAGCCAGTTGGATAGTGACTCGAGTTGGACTAAGATCGCCCAACCCGAGTTGTTGATAAACTGAGAATGAAAGCAAGTTGATACTTGCCCCAAGTCAAGAAGTGCACGACTAATCTTGGCTTGTCCTATTGTGCAGGCAATGGTTGGACTACCTGGATCCTTGTACTTGATAGGGATCGGACCCGATAGTAGCTCACTAATATTAGTGGCTAAGAAGACCTTTTTAGGTACATTAGTCTTTCTCTTTTTGGTGCACATGTCCTTAAGAAACTTAGCATAAGATGGGACTTGTTGGATGGCATCAAGAAGTGGCACATTTATCTTCACTTGATTAAAGATCTCAATTATCTTATCCATGTGCGGATTTTGCTTGTTTTCAGCCTATTAGGAAATGGTGCTATAGGCTGGTGCACATGACTGGTTGACTTATGTTTTTCAGATTCATCAACTTTAGGAGGGGTGGGATTAGATGAGGTGGATGCTGAAGTGTGATTGTGCTGACTAGGATTGGGTGGTGTTGACACTTTGTTATCAACTTTCTTTCCCGACCTTAATGTATGAACAGCATTACATTGATTCAGTGATTGATCCTCAACTAAATGAGCTTGTTGTGAATTCCTAGGATTCATAATTGGTTGACTGGGCAAGGTACCCTTTTGCCTCTCATGTTGTGGGTTGGCTAACTGGCTCATTTGACCCTCTAGCCTCTATATTGTTTGCATGAGGGAATCCTGGTTCTTCATGTACCTCTCCATGTTTCTCTCAAAATCAGTCATTCTCCTTTCGAGTTGAGGATTCTGGAAGGAAGATGGTGGAGCTTGGTTGGGAATTTTGTTGATAATTTGAAAAATTGTTGGGAGAATTGTGAGGGTGATTGGAAAAGTTGGGTTGATGATTGAAAGAATTATTGAAATGATGGAAGTGGTTTGCAATGTTTGACCGTGGGTGGTCATTATTTTGATGGCTCCATGAGAAATTTGGGTGATTTCTCCAGCCAGGATTGTATGTTGGAGGTAAGGATCATTGTTCGGCCTTGAGAAGGCCGCATTCATTGGTTCAGGAAAATGTTGGTGAGCTTGAAATACAGGACACTCCTCAAACACATGATTCATGGCCTGACAGTAAGTGCAGCCTGGGTTCGGAAATTGGTTCGGGCTGACTTGATTGACTGGACTTGGTTCTTTCGTTTCTAGAGCTTCCAGTCTTCTAGCCAGGTTAGCTAACTTAGCGTCATTAGCGATGGACGATTCGATAGAATGGAGACCTCCTTTTGAAGAGATGGAGTTAGGATTTCTAGAGGTCTCACTAGCAGATTCCCATTGGATAGTCTTCTCAACTAGATTTTCATACAAATCCCATCCCTCATTTTCATCTTTCTGCAAGAAACCCCCTTGGCACATACTTTCTAAGAGGGTTTTGGTGGAATAGTCTAAACCGTCATAAAGAATTTGGCATTGTCGCCATTTCTCTATTCCATGATGTGGACATTGGACAAGAAGGTCTTTAAAGCGTTCAAAGTACCTCTAGAATGGTTCACTAGGTTCTTGCTTGAATTACATGATCGTCTTCCTAATGAGAACGGTTTTATGGATTAGATAGAACTTCTTCAAGAAGACCTTGATGAAACCATCCTAGGATGTGATAGAACCGGCCGCTAAGCTGTAGAGCTACTTCTTTGCTAGGTCCTTAAGAGCAAATGGATAAATCTCAACCTAATAGCATCATCTGCAAGGTGTGGGATTTTCATCGTTAAGCATACTTCCTCAAATTCTCTTATGAAGAAATAAGCATTCTCGGACTCTAAGCCATGGAATTTAGGGAGTGTATTGATGAACTGTGGCTTAAGCTCAAAGTTATGTTCACCAACCGATGGAAGTTGGATGCAGGATGGAAGTGATGTTCTAATGGGGTAAAACCTATCCTGCAAAGATGTCGGTCGATCCATAACCGAATCAGGTCTTGTTTTGATCTTGGGGGGTGATTGTTTCTAGTTAACCTAGATGAATTAGGGTCTCTTGACCACACTTGCATACACAAACACAATCACAAACAAGTTCAAACAACAGCCAACAAGAGTAATCAACAAGCCTAGTCTAAGGTAACCTCGACCTAGACAACTCCTAACTGGTTGATTGTCCACAAGAGGTAGAATGTAGACTTTGACCACAAGCTAATCAGCTAGGTCAGGGCATGATTGGTGGGAGGTTTTCCGTCAAAGACGTTCCTTAATTAAGTAACCACCAATCTTTGGGCTTTCGGTCCTCAATCCCCTTCCTAGACACTGATTTGGCAGGAGTCAATTTCCAACACCTTCCCTCTTTAGGATAATCTCCTAGTGAGTTCGAGATGTCCCTAAGGCCAACGTCTATCAGAGTTTACTTAGGCTTAGGTTTGTGAGTGCTTAGAGTCTGATTTTTGGGCCAAGGAAGGGTGATTAAATCCCCACCTTATCTTGTTATTGGGTGTTGCCCTTAAAATCAATTTGTGCAAGTGTACAAGATAAATAAGATTCACTCAAAGCGATATAAATCAACCAAGAAATGAGTCCTATTCTGAATGCAATGCGTACATACCTTGCTCCAGCAATCTTCAACAGTAAAGTAAATGAATTGAAAAGACTCGTGCCTAAAATGCAAATGTCTAATCAATTTTTTAACTTTTCAACAAATATTTACTGTTGACTTAAAACAGGGATGTTGGATAGCAGAAATAGCACAAATATGACATATAAAAACTGAAATTTTTGCGAGAAATATGTCTTGCAAAAAAGAGTTTTTAGTAGTCCAAAGAATTTTTTCAGATTTTGCAAAGCAATTTCTTGAAACTCTGTTTCCTACTTTCGAGAGTAGGGGCACAGAATTTGCAAGTCTTCTCTTGCAAAGCTTGAATGCTAGATCTTGATCTTCAAGTCCCTGAAACAACACACAAAACTTGTTAAAAACAACTACACCGTTCCCTCCCCGGTAACGGCGCCAAAAAGTGATTGCTAAAAGAAAGAACAATCAATGAGTTTAAGAGTTTACCGTGTAGCTTGTGGCTAACGGGTCATGTCCACAAGAAGGGATGCGATGGAAGCTTTTCGGTGAATCGTTTAGAAACAAGGAATTGTGTTCGTTTTTTTTTATGAAAAAGAGATGGAAAGAAAGAGATGATTAAAAGAAAAATTGCAACTTTTAGAAAAGGTTTTGGAGAAGGTGATTTAGAAAGCTTGAGAATTGTTTTGGTTGTTTTTATAATAAGAAAGCAAATCTGGGCTCACTATCTCACTGCTCAATTGTTCATTCTTCTCTTAAAATGTTAAGTGCCTCAAGTGATCATTTGCAAAACTTAAAGTTAATTTTTAGAAAGCTTTAAGTAAAGCACATAAGATGGTAAGAAGAGTTGGGTCTTTTCTTCAAGAAATCGTTAGAATTGAATATTAAAACATCAAGCGCGAAGAAGCAAGAATGAAGTAAAAACAATTCAAGAGATGTTCATGAAAGAAGTGAGAATTCAACAAACCAAACCCATCCTCATGTGCCTTCAAGAACACTTTCAAAAAGAAAGGCTTTTAAGTGAGGCATGCATATGACTCATTGGGTCTTTTTCTTTTAAAAATGGAAGAGAAGAAGAACAAGAGAGAGTTATGATAGCTAGCCCAGAAAACCGTTTAGTTATCCATAGAAACAAAGAAGAAAACATAGACATAATGCAAACCATACCGTACTGCAAGTGGAAGAAAACTTGGCTCGACTTTTGTATTGACGTCACTTCAATCTTCAAGTACAAGCACTCAATTCCTCTCTCTCACAAGTTTTGATACTGAAATACAAAGTAAATAACAAGATTATAACTTTTGTGCTAGCTAACAAAGAGCCTAAATCCTAAGAAAATAAACACAAAACTTAATCCTAGTCTTCGCTGCATTTTTCTTTGCTGAAACCCATATTTATAGCCAAAACCTTAACAGGTAGAATCCCGGGAAGATTGGGGGAGCAAACGCTCCCCCAATAACCTCCAAACGGCCGCGAAAACGCGGCTTGGGCCGCGTTTCCGCGGCCCTGGTGTGGCCAGGTGGCCACACCAAAAGGAGGGAAGATCACTGGTTAGTGTTTGTCCCGTATCTCCTACTGGTTTTCTTTTTTCTGCTCCAACCGTTGACGAAATAGCCTTTGATTTTGTGGCTCAATCGCTCGATTCAGGGAGGATTTTTCTCAACCTCTTGATATGCCAAGATTTAGCCCTGATTTCTTCATTTCGAATTTATTCTGAATTAATTCAGAATTTGGTGGGCTTTTGAGCTTGTTTCTCTTTTCTTTCTTTAAGCACTTGGGCCTACATTTAGCAAAGAAAAAGAAAACTTATTAATAGGATTTATTAGCTAACAAGTATGGTAAGGTAATAATATAAATGTAATATATGTGACAAATCAACTGGTGTTGAGGCGCGAGCTTCATGCTCTGCGTCTTGGCATTACACAAGTGGCTATAATTAGCCTCTCGTCTGGAATATAGACTTTGTTCTCTGATGACTTGTCTTCAGTGATTTTTAGACAGTCTACACTCGTTGAATCATGTTTTGATCAAGTCAAGACGTAGAAGAAGAATTTCAGGAGAAGATTTTTCAAGACTTGAGTCTATTTTTGTAAGTGTTAAGATTTTGTGTTTAGAAAAAATGTAAAGGATAGTCGTGGATTGCTCAAGCTCATATACACACAAAATTTATATAGTATTTTTCATAAGAATAGTTTTGATTTTAGAAAATACCGTTTTGGTTTTAAGCTTCAAAGAATACATCCTTATGTTTCATGATTAGATTTCATCAAAACAAGTTTATAGAGTTTATATGTGTTTTAAATTTCATCCATACACATTGATGATTCAAATGTTTAGAAAAACTTATTTGATATATCTATATCATGTGTTTAAGTTTTGTTTAAGTCAAAACTTATTTTAGAGCTAAATTGTCAAAAACATAGATATTTCATCCTATATGTGTGTTGGATCATGTCCATACATATTAAGCTTCAAAAGTGTTTAAAACATCTTATTTTTGTATTTGAAAAAGTTTTAGAAAAATTATTTTTCAAATTGAAGATTGTTTTTGAAAAATAAAGATTTTGTTTAAAGCTAATATTTTCATACCTAAAAAATAGTTCAACTTGTTAGTAAATGTGTTGATTTTTGATCACACATTTTCAAAGTTTTTCAATGAACTGATTTTAGTGAATTTTATGCAATTTATCGGATGTTAAAAGACCAAGTTTTTATCCCTTTAATTTCCCAGACCTGGGCTTCTGGCGGTCGACCGACCGGTCGACCAAGCCAGAAGTTGGTCAAACGAGTGGACGACCGATGTGCACAGGAAATGTGCACAAGCCTGGCTTGAGGGCCGGTCGATCGGGTAGTCGACCGATTCAGAGAGTTTTTCTCTAGATCTGGCCCCGGTCGACCGAGGGGTCGACCGGCCAGAGTGTAAGTAGACCTAGAGGGGGGTGAATTGGTGTATGGCTAATCTAATGACAAATAATGCGGAATTAAAAATAAATTGTAACACATTTAGTGCAACCAAAGAGTGTAACCGAATTCCCGGTGAAGGGCTCTGAACTATCTCCTCTAAATTCCTCTAAATAAGAGTTGAGGTGCTATGTAAAGCTCTCTTGGTTCAACACAAGTATGGCACACAATCAAAATCAAGCATATATATGATATGAATAATGATGCAATGCATAATATAAGAAAGGGAGTTTAGAGTTAGTGGATCAAACACAAACACTAAGATATGTTTCGAGGCTCGACCCACTGCTCTACGTCCCTGCCTTCGAACAGAAAGATTTTCACTATATCGTCCACACAGGACTTTCCACACAGGGAACCTCCACTGAGAATTTGAGTAATACAACCTTAGAGTACACAACTCCTCTCTCCACCAAGTACAACCTCTACACAAGAGGCAAGGCACAACAACTATCACCTCTACACTTAGAGGGATGGGCACTTAACCAAAACAACAATCACCTCGCACTTGAGGGATAAGGCTCAAGGCCAACTCTCCAACAATTACCTCTACACTTAGAGGGATACCAACCAATCCAAAGACAATCACCTCTACACTTAGAGGGATACCAATACAACCTCCACACTTACCTCTACACAAGAGGGAACTCAAATAAAAGAAGGTTTACAACTCTTGGTGATCACAAAGACCACAAACTAATTTTCTCACTAAAACAAGATCCTAATAGATAGGATAGATATGATAGCTCAAGTGTGAGAATTTAAAGAGTTTGGAAATCAAAACACAAAGAAATACTTTTGGGAAAAACTCTTGATAGAAATATAAATGAAGATCAAAACAACTCCCAAAGACTTCTCCTTTTCTTGATTTTTCCAACCCTTTAAAAACAAATAAAGATAAAATCTTTAAGCCCAAAACCCTTTTAAAAACTTGCTGTTAAACATTAAGAAGATGAGAATTTTTGCTCTTGAAAAACTTGTCTAAAACAGCCTAAAGAAGTGGATATTTATAATCCAAAAACAAATCTGCCCGTTGGCAGCAGGAAAAAGGGCAGTTTTGCCCGCCCGGTCGACCGCCCTGCCGACCGGCCAACGATCATTTTTCTGACCGTTGTGCCAGCGGTCGACCGTGAAATCACCTAAAAGGGGGTGAATAGGTGACTAGCTAATCTAATGGTGAATTAATGCGAAATTAAACTATTTATGCAAACTAAAAATTCTTAAGCTAAACACACCAAGTATAACACAAGAGTGTAGCCGAATTCCTTGTAAAGGGCTCTGAACTATCTCCTCAATATTTCTCTAGATAAGAGTTGAGGTGCCGCTATGGCTCTCTTAGTTGAATACAAGGGTGAGCAAACAATCCCAAGCATATATAAATTGAGCACAAGTATGTCAAGCATATAAAAGAAATTGTTGGCCCAAAGGCCTATCACCCTAGTTTTGATGATGATCAACTCATGAAGTTATGTTTACTAATGATCTTGTGTTTAATTAGTGACAGATTAATTATCAAGATCTTAGTAGGTGCATAGCTCAACAAAGGATAAAATGTCAAGATTGGAGCTAGCACGGTGTGATCCAAGGAGCTTTTGGATCAAGCTTGGACCAAGTCAAGAAGATAAGAAGACTTCAAGGGAAGACTTCAAGATCAAGACTTGTGTCTAGGTATAAGATTTTGTTTTGTTTTTAGAAAAAAAAATGTAAAGGATAGAATAGTTGGTGGATTGCTCAAGTACATATACACACACACTCTTGATAGAATTGTTTTCATAAAAGAATTTTTTAGTTTAGAAAAGATTTTGTCTATGACAAGATACTATTTTGGTTTTTGGTATTTCTCATATACATATCTTTAAACCAAAATCAAGTTTAGAGCTTTATGACAAAAACATAGATATTTCATTATGATTGTGTAGTGGATCATATCCATACACACTATGCTTTAAAAGTATATCTTGTTTTTGTATTTGATGAAGATTTGGAAAAACATGTTTTGGAAAAATATTGTTTTGGAAAAAACAGTTTTTATCATGAGCCAAATAGTTCCAAGTTACAAAAATAGTCCAATCTTTTATAACATGCCTTGATTTTGTGCAAGCATGTTTGTTTATCAAAGTATATGGTAAAACTATTTTTTTTTTTAGATTTTAGTATTTTATGGGATTTTATTTGAACCAAAAGACTTAGTTTTAAATCCCAGAAAATCTGTTTTCAGGCTTCAGATAGTCGACTTGCTACTTTTATAGTCGACTAAGGCTGAAGTCGGTCGACCGGCTCGGTCGACCGACGTGCACAGACGTGCACTGGAGGACGGCCGACCGTACGGGTCGACCGCTCCAGAGATCTCTGCTCTCTGGAAATTTCGGCCGACCGTACGGGTCGACCAACAGAGAGTTCTACTCTCTGCTCCAGTGGCTCGGTCGACCCTGGCGGTCGACCGTGGCTCCAACGGTCGGATTTCTGACCATTGGCGGTCGACCGCTCGGGTCGACCGGCAGGCCTGACAGAGCCCCAACGGCTAGTTTTTCAGACTCTATTTAAAGGGTCATTTGGGGGTTGTTTCTTTAAGATTTGGAGATAGTTTTAGAGCCAGTTTTTCCCACTCTTTTCAGAAGTTTTTCTCCACAAAATAGAGAGCAAATATTTCCTATCTAAAGGAAAGTTTTATCAAGAGTGTAAAAGAGAATTTCTTGAGTTTTCCTCCACCATCTTTTTCCTAGTTTTTCTCACACAAACACTTGAGCTATCCATTGCTATATCTACCTATAGGAGTGTTATTGTGAGAGGATTTTAGGTGATCAAGAGTTGTGATCACCAAAGTTCTACTTTGTTCTTTGAGGAGGCGGACGTGTGTGTTCGCGATTGTTTCGGGTCCTAGTGTGGACTCGGTGTTTCGGGTTCGGTGCGAACTCCGTGTTTGAGGTGCGGCCTCAGCAAGCTTGTGGGGCTTGCGTGTGTACGAGACTAGGGGTCCGAGGGTTTGTAGGTGTTACGGCACCGAGGAGAGATCCATTGGGATCTTGCATAGTGGAAATCCTTCGTGTGTCAAAGGCGGGGATGTAGAGCAAGGGTGCTCGAACCTCGAAACAAATCCCTTGTGTTTGCGATTGCTCACACTCTCTCTCTTTGTCTCTTTTATATCTTGCATGCTTTTATTGTGCTTATTCTTACATGCTTGATATTCATATTGTGCTCATATTGATATACTTGCTTGGGTTTGTTTGCTAACACTTGTATTCAACCAAGAGAGCCAACGCGGCACCTCGACCCATTCAAGGGGAATCTAGAGGAGTTTGTCCAGAGCCTTCACGGGGAATTCGGCAACACTCTTTGGTTATACGTGGTGTTTAGTGTAAAAGTTTAATTAGGTCATAATTAGTTTTAGCTTCCGCATTATTTGACATTAAGTGACCATTAGATTAGCCATCACCTATTCACCCCCCTCTAGGTGAAACTTACAATTGGTATCAGAGCCTTGTACTTTGATTTGGGTCTTACAACCTAGAGTTAAAGATCCTCATTTAGGCTAATCACATTATTTGTACACACACTATGGATTTCATGTCACCTCCCACTTTTGATATTCTTAACATCCATATATGGAAGGTGAAGATGTCTATGTACCTCAAGGCCCTAGGCATTCATGTTTATCTTGCCACCACTAAAAATGATTATTGTTTAAATGGCAAAAATATTGAGGCTAATGCAAAAGCCCTTCATGCTTTAAAGTCAACCCTAAATGATGATTATTTATCTAGGGTTTCTAACTTTGATTCGGCTTTTGTAGTTTGGAACACCCTCATCTCCCTTGGCGAAAAAGATCATTACTATGCGGGGAGCGATTCGGATGTTAGAAGCAACACCTCCAACAAGTGCTATATGGTCCAAGGGGATAACCCCTTGATGTAACTACCAAATCTGAGGATGAGGATGTAGACATGTCATATGATGAGCTTACTACCTTTTGTCATCTTGTGCTTGAAAAATATGACATGCTTAAAAAGAAGAATAATAATTGAAAAAAGAACACTGCTTGCATGAATAAAGAACATGATTCTTTTAGAGATAACATTGTATGCTTAGAAAAAGATAATAAGAAAATTAAAAAGGATTTTGATTGCATGCTTAAAGAAAAAGATTCATTAGCAAATAAGGTTGCATGCATTGAAAAAAAATAAAGATTTGAAAAATGAAAATGTTTCCCTTATGTCTAAATTAAATGATTTATGTGAAGGGAACTATTTTGAAGGATAAAATTATTTGGTGGAAAAACAAAAAGAAATTGTTTCGCAAGAAAACACTTCTTTAAAGAAGAAAATTTTTTGAAAAAGAAAAGGAAAAAGAAAAAGTTTCTAAAAAGAAGAAAAATGATTTTATTTCTCACTACTCTTTACATGCTACCATTGATGATAGTGAGATTAATCTTTTGAAAAAATAAAATTAATAATTTGAGCTCAACTTTGAGCTCTTGTGCATTTAACCACACTAGATTGGAGTCCTTGTTTTCAAAGAAACAAGTTCCACATATTCATGCACATTCACATCATGCATATGCTTATGTTGCACGTCATGACCACACACATACAAATAAGCATTCTAAGGTGTACAAGTGTACACATTGAGGCCGCAAAGGCCATTTAGCAAATTTGTTATGACAAGTTGCATCATTTTAATTTTGCTAATAAAAAATGTTTGGATGCCTTATAACAAGACTAACCCCAAGGACCCAAGAAAAAATGGGTACCAAAACCCCCACCATGTGTTTTTGATGTCGGTGAGGGCTCTCACAAGACGTGAGAGATTTGGTGCCTTGGTGGTGGTTGCATAGACTACAAGGACATACATTTGATGCACCGCTATCAAGGAGTTTTGGTGGGACGACACCATATTTGGAGTTTTGGAACATAGTTTCTTGGTTGGTAACTATTTCTAAACTCTTAGATTATATACATGCTTTTCATTTATGACATCATATAGCATGTTCATGATTTATGTATTTTTGTGCTTCATGCGGTATATACTGTTTAAATGTAGTTTTATCAAAACTTGGATTATACATGTACAAATAGTGAGCAACAAATTGACTTATATATGTTTGCACTTCATGCTCATTGTACCCACTATATGCATATGTATAGACTAGTTTTGATGATTCTCATTTATACATGCTTTGCCAAATTTTATGATTTTACTTTATGTATATGTATTTTGTATTCAAATCTAATAAATATACTTGTATACCCGTGAGTCTCGTGCCTTCATGCAAATACATTGATAGACTCTTTTATGTTTGGGATATGTATGTGTATTGTTAGGATTGGATAAATCATACATATGCCTAGAAGTGTATTATTTTTTTGAAAAATAAATTTTTCATGTTTTATAAAATGTTATTCATCTTTTTGTGCCGAAATGACTATTTTCATGAAAATACCATTTACATAACCTTTGAACACTCATCTTTTACTTTTCAAGATAATTTTGAGCTTTATGGACTATGAGTGCTTGAACTTTTATGTATTTAGTATATTTCATGAAAAACATATGATTTCATGTTTTTGAAGGATCTTTAACTAGTTTTTCAAAAATTATTTTAACTAGTTAATTGTCCTCATTTGGTAGAGTTTTTCAAACAAAGCTTATTTTTCAAATCTATTTTTGAAATCCCTACCATCTATGGGAGGATGGATGGGAGATCATGTTCATGTATGCTTTATGAGAAAAACATTTTAATCTTGAACCATGATTGGGTGGTAGTTATATGAGATATACACTTGATCTTATTGTTATTTCAATTGGTATCATTGGATTCTTTCAATTGGTATCTAAATTGAAAAATTTTGTATATACTCATATTTTGTTTTCTTATATGTGTATGTATCAATGTCAATTGGTATACTCATTTCATACAATATATGATTTATGTGCTTAACTTTCAATTGGTTCACATTTTTTTAAGCACAAAGTTTATGATGAAAATAAAATTTTTTTCATTATGTTTACTATTGGTATCAATATGTTTCAACTTCATATTTGTTAAATTTCAATTAGTATCAATATGTTTTACAATAATGATTATTTTCAATTTGGTATCTTAAAAATTTGTTTGCTTTACAAGAGCTCTGATACCTTTAAAAAAAAAAAATTTGTTTAAGAAAAATTAGAAAAAATTCAAAATTTTTGATTTGTATTTCCTATATGCAAGGAGAGCTTAACATCTCTTTACATATAGATTCATGTTGAGTATATTATAAATTGAGGAGCTTGACAACTCTTCTTTATATGATTACGTGTGTAGGGGGAGCTTCACATCTCCTCCTTATGCATTACATAATATGTGTTATGTGAGTTAGGGCGTCATCTCCCTTTTTCATGTAATGCATATGTGTAGGGAAGCTAACTTAGCGTCTTCCTCTTCATGAATGTATATCGCATATAAATCTTTATTGATTGATTTGTATCACCCCTTCTTGATCTCTTTGTTTTAATAAAAAGGGGGAGAAAATTTTGTTTGATTTGATTTACTTTGAACCCTTTGTTGATGATTGACAAAAAGGGGGAGAAGTATTTGAGTTTATATGCATGTTTGAGATTATATGCATGTTTTCATTGCTTAAGGGGGCGAAGTATTTGTCTTCCTGTATGTTATGCATATATGTTTGTTTTGCAAATAGGAGAAAAAGATTTATTTTGTTTATCTCCTTGATTTGCATACATGTCATGTGCCTCATTGCCATATCTATTATTTATTTGTTATGCATGAGTTAAGGGGGAGCTTCTTTGAAGCTTTACTTTAATCCATGCATATATAACTTCATGAGTTTTGTCATCATTAAAAAGGGGGAGATTGTTGGCCCAAAGGCCTATCACCCTAGTTTTGATGATGATCAACTCATGAAGTTATGTTTACTAATGATCTGTGTTTAATTAGTGAGATTCATTATCAAGATCTTAGTAGGTGCATAGCTCAACAAAGGATATAAAATGTCAAGATTTGGAGCTAGCACGTGTGACCAAGGAGCTTTTGGATCAAGCTTGGACCAAGTCAAGAAGATGAGAAGACTTCAAGGGAAGACTTCAAGATCAAGACTTGTGTCTAGGTATAAGATTTTATTTTTGTTTTAGAAAAAAAAATGTAAAGGATAGAATAGTTGGTGGATTGCTCAAGTACATATACACACACACTCTTGATAGAATTGTTTTCATAAAAGAATTTTTTAGTTTAGAAAAGATTTTTTTGTGACAAAATACTATTTTGGTTTTGGTATTTCTCATATATATATCTTTAAACCAAAACCAAGTTTAGAGCTTTATGACAAAAACATAGATATTTCATTATGATTGTGTAGTGGATCATATCCATACACACTATGCTTTAAAAGTATATCTTGTTTTTGTATTTGATGAAGATTTGAAAAAACATGTTTGGGAAAAATATTGTTTTGGAAAAACAGTTTTTATCATGAGCCAAATATTTTCAAGTTACAAAAATAGTCCAATCTTTTATAACATGCCTTGATTTTGTGCAAGCATGTTGTTTATCAAAGTATATTGGTAAAACTATTTTATAGATTTTTAAGTATTTTATGGGATTTTATTTGAACCAAAAGACTTAGTTTTAAATCCCAGAAAATCTGTTTTCAGGCTTCAGATAGTCGACTTGCTACCTTTATAGTCGACTAAGGCTGAAGTTGGTCGACCGGCTCGGTCGACCGACGTGCACAGACGTGCACGCCTTTGTGCACTGGAGGACGGCCGACCGTACGGGTCGACCGCTCCAGAGAGCTCTGCTCTCTGGAAATTTCGGCCGACCGTACGGGTCGACCGACAGAGAGTTCTACTCTCTGCTCTAGTGGCTCGGTCGACCCTGGCGGTCGACCGTGGCTCTAACGGTCGGATTTCTGACCGTTGGCGGTCAAACGCTCGGGTCGACCGGCAGGCCTGACAGAGCCCCAACGGCTAGTTTTTCAGACTCTATTTAAAGGGTCATTTGGGGGCTGTTTTCTTTAAGATTTGGAGATAGTTTTAGAGCCAGTTTTTTCCACTCTTTTCAGAAGTTTTTCTCCACAAAATAGAGAGCAAATATTTCCTATCTAAAGAAAGTTTTATCAAGAGTGTAAAAGAGAATTTCTTGAGTTTTCCTCCACTATCTCTTTCCTAGTTTTTCTCACACAAACACTTGAGCTATCCATTGCTATATCTACCTATAGGGAGTGTTATTGTGAGAGAATTTTAGGTGATCAAGAGTTGTGATCACCAAAGTTCTACTTTGTTCTTTGAGGAGGGGGACGTGTGTGTTCGCGATTGTTTCGGGTCCTAGTGTGGACTCGGTGTTTCGGGTTCGGGTGCGAACTCCGTGTTTGAGGTGCGACCTCGGCAAGCTTGTGGGGCTTGCGTGTGTACGGGACTAGGGGTCCGAGGGTTTGTAGGTGTTGCGGCACCGAGGAGAGATCCATTGGGATCTTGCATAGTGGAAATCCTTCATGTGTCGAAGGCGGGAATGTAGAGCAAGGGTGCTCGAACCTCGAAACAAATCCCTTTTGTTTGCGATTGCTCACTCTCTCTCTCTTTGTCTCTTTTATATCTTGCATGCTTTTATTGTGCTTATTCTTACATGCTTGATATTCATATTGTGCTCATATGATATACGTGCTTGGTTTGTTTGTTAACACTTGTATTCAACCAAGAGAGCCAACGCGGCACCTCAATCTATTCAAGGGGAATCTAGAGGAGTTTGTCCAGAGCCCTTCACGGGGAATTCGGCAACACTCTTTGGTTATACGTGGTGTTTAGTGTAAAAGTTTAATTAGGTCATAATTAGTTTTAGCTTCCGCATTATTTGGCATTAAAGTGACCATTAGATTAGCCAAACCTATTCACCCCCTTCTAGGTGAAACTTACAGAAATAAGCAATGTAAGTATGCAAGATATAAATACAAGTGAGAGATAGAGAGAGAACAATCGCAAACAGTGGAGATTTGTTTCGAGGTTCGAGCACCCTTGCTCTGCGTCCCCGCTTTAACACTGTGAAGGATTTCCACTATAAAACGATCCCATTGGATCACTCGGTGCCGCAATACCTACAAGGATTTCACACTAGAACTCTTGGACTCGCTAGTCCCCTCACTTGTTCCCACAAGAACTACACACCGCAAGCACACTAGCTTGCCGAGGCCGCACCTCTACACCGAACTCTCACTAGAACTCGAAACAACGCGAACCCGCAAGTCCGCCTCTTCAATTACAAAGTAGAACACTTTGGTGATCACAACTCTTTGATCACCTAAAATAACTCTCACAATACTCTCCTATAGGATGGATACAGCAATGGAAAGCTCAAGTATGTGCGAGAAAAACTAGGAATGATTGTGGTGAAAAACTCAAGAAAACTCTTTTTCAGAACATTCTTAAAAAACTCTCTTTTGATATGGATGTATTGGCTCTAAAACAAGTGGAGATAAACACTTAGAAGTGTAAGAAAAACAAGCTTGAAAACCCATTTAAAATCTTGTAGAAAACAGTCTAAGGGAACCCCAATATATAGGCCTCCAAAATCTAACCGTTGGGGTCCAAATCAGTAATCTGGACTGCTGGCAGTCGACTGCCCGGTCGACCGGCCAACGGTCAGATTTCTGACCGTTGCGCCAGCAGTCGACCGACCGGTCGATCGTTGCCTGGCAAATGACCCAGCGGTCGACCGCCTGGTCGACTGGGCCATTTCCAGAGAGCAGAGGCTCTCTGGCGGTTGCCCGACCTTTGGATGTGCACATATGTACACATCGGTCGACCGCCCGGTCGACCGACTTCTGGCCCGGTCGACCGGCCGGTCGACCGGTAGAAGGCCAGTCCAGCACATTTTAGGGATTGAAAACTCAGTCTTTTACCTTCAATAAAATCCCATAAATTCTCTAAAAATCTATAAAAATAAGTTCAATAAGATACTTTGATATACAAACATGTTTGAGTAAAAATCAAAATATGTTACAAATATTTTGAACTATTTTTGTAATATGGAAGTTTTGCCTTAAACAAAAATCTGTATTTTTCCAAAATGATTTTTCCAAATTGAAAACCGATTTTTTCAAAACTCCTCCAAATATAAAAACAAGATATTTTAAACACTTTTGAAGCTTAGTGTGTATGGATATGATCCACTACACATATATGATGAAATATCTATGTTTTTGACATTAAGCTCTAAATAAAGTTTCGATAAAACACATGTATATTTTGAATCTTTAAAAAACAAACCGGTATTTTTCAAAACGAAAACTCTTTTATGAAAACACATCTAAATCTTGTGTGTGAGTGTATATGAACTTGAGCAATCCACCAACTAATCTATCCTTTACATTTTATCTAAAAATAAAATCTTGACACTTACAAACAAATCTAGACACAAGTCTTTTCTTGAAGGTCTTCTTCTTCTTGACTTGGTCCAAATCTTAATCTAATGAGCAAGACTCCTCTTGAGTAGTTAATGTGATCCTGATGCACAAGCTCTGAATCAACACGTGCTAGCTCCAAAAGTTGACTTTAAATCCTTTGTAGAAGCTAAACACCTACTAAGATCTTGATCACATATCTGAAACTAATTAAACACAAGATCATTAGTACTATAACTATATGAGTTAATTATCATCAAAACTAGAGTGATGGGCCTTTGGGCCAACAATGTCTCCCTTTTGATGATGACAAAACTCATGGAGTTATATATGAATGGATTAAAGTCAAGCTTCATAGAAGCTCCCCCTTAACTCATGCATAATAATAAACAAATAGATATTGCAATGAAGTGCATAAAACTAAATAAATATATATATGCATAAAGAAGGTGAGAGAAACATGCATAAGTCAAAATTCTTTTCCCAAAAACCTTCTCCCCCTTTTTATATAAACTTTCAAAATCATTCTCCCCATTTGTAAAAACATAAAATGCATAAACTCAATATATGCAAAAACTCAAAATATGCATATATAAACTCAAAATTATTCTTCCACTTTTTGTTAATCAACAACAAAGGGGTGAAAAATAAATCAACAATAAGGATATATATGCGATATACATTAATGAAGAGGAAGACGCTAAGTTAGCTTCCCTGCATATATGCATTACATGAAGAAGGGATGACAAACCCTAACTCACGTAAAGCATAATATACAATGCATAAGTGGAGATGTGAAGCTCCCCCTATACACGTATATCATATAAAGAAGAGATGTTAAGCTCCTCAATATAAGATACACTCAACATGAATCTATATATAGAAGAGATGTTAAGCTCTCCTTGCATATAGGCAATACATATCAAAATATTTTTAACACAAATTTTGATAATTATTCAAAGTAATAAAATAAATTTTGAGATACCATTTGTAAATAAAAAATTTTAAGATATCATAAGATTTTTGATATCATTTGAAGTTAAAAATTTTTGATACCAATGAAATTGAAACATGTGTAAATGTTGATACCAATGAAAGTAAAGTATTTTATATTTTGATACCAATTGAAATACATGATAAATTTTGATACCAAAAAGGTAAAATATTTGTGAGACTAATTGAAATTTAAATCCAATTGGAAATCGAAACATATTGATACCAATTGAAGTATATTGTAAATTTTGATATTAATAAAAATACCAATTAAAAATAATGCATAAGCTTATTAAAATACCAATTGAGATACCAATTGAAATGATGATTTAAATCAAGCTTAGCATAAACATAATTTGTGCTTTAAACATGTAAATATATTATAAATCAAGCACAATTAAATCATATATATGTTGAAAAAAAATACCAATAGAAATTGATATTACTTGAAATTTGAAGCATACATATGTAGAAAACAAAATATGAGTATACAAAAAAATATCAATTATGATACCAATTGAAAATATGATGAGAATCAAGTGTATAACTCATAATTATCCATCCTTTTCATGCACATGATAAAAGATATTTAATTTGAGCATACAAGGCATGGTCGCCCATCCATCCGCCCTTAAAGGGTTGGTAGGGGTTTTCAAAAATAAGAGTTTGAAAATATTTTGCAAAATTTGAAAACTCTACCAATTGAAAAATAACTAACTAGTTTAAAGTAGTTTTTAAAAAACTAGTTAAAAATCCTTTAAACATGAGAACAAATCATATATATCTCATGGATTATACAAAATACACAAAAGTTGACACTCGAAATCTATAAAGCTCAAAAATGTGCTCATGAAATAAAATCATGAGTAAACAAAAATATTGTGAGTGTACAAAGGTTATGTGGTTAGTATAATCATGAAAAATAGTCAATAAGACTCAAAACAAATATGAATATCTTTTATCAAAAGCATAAAATGTATTTTTCATTTAAAACAAACTTCAAGGTATATGTATGTTTTATTCAAAATTAACAATATACATATATATCTCAAACATAAAAAAAAGTCTATAATATAATTTACATGAAGGCAAGAGACTTAAGGGTATACATGTATATTTATTAATTTTGAACAAAAATTACAAATACATGAAGTAAAACATGCACAAGGATAGGCAAAACAAGTGTAAATGAGAAAATCATCAAAACTAAGCTGTACATGTACATGTAATGAGTACAAATGAGCAGTGACGTATAAATATATAAGAATCAAATGTTGCTCACTACTTGTACAAATATAGACACAAGTTTTAATGAAAGCTACATCTAAACAAGCATTCACCTCATGAAGTATAAACACAAAACATGAACGTGATAAAAATCATTAATGTAAAAGTATGCAAATAAAATAGGAGTTTAGAGATAGTTACCAAAACTATTAGGGCACATCTCTAAATCTCCAAAACATGGTGGTCCTCCCACCAAACTTCCTTGATAGCGGTGCATCAATTTATAGTGTTCATTTGATCCCATGCATCCACCACCAAGGCACCAATTTTCTCACATCATGTGAGAACCCACACCTACATCAAACACAAGAGATAGGGACTTGGTACCCATTTTCTTTTGGGTCCACGGGGGTTAGTCTTATTCGGGACCCAAATATTTTTATTAGCAAAAGTTATAGAATTTACCTTATCATAACAAAACTTTGCTAAATGGCCTTTGCGGCCGTAATGTGTACACTTGTACACTCTAGAATGCACAAGAGAATGAGTATGATCATGATGTGCAAAGTGTGCATAGGTATGCCGTGGGTGATATGCATGAACATGTGGAGCTTTTTTCCTTTGAAACAAGGTTTCCAATTTATTATGATTAAATGCACAATTGCTCAAAGTTGAGCTCAAACAATCTATTCTATTTTTAAAAATTTAATCTCATTTTGATCAATAGTGGCATGAAAAGTATGGTAAGAATGAGAATCAATATTCTTTTTCTTTTTAGAAACATTTCCTTTTCTTTTTCAACAATTTTTCTTTTCAAAGAGTTATTTTTATTTAAAGAAATTTCCTTTCCTTTTCACCAAAATAATCTTATTTTTCAAAGAAGTATTTCTTTCACAAAGATCATTCAATTTAGAAGTCAAGAAAATATTATCCTTTTTCAAAAATTCGTTTCTTTTGAAATGCATTCAAATTGATTTTTAAGAGAATCATTTTCTTTTAACATGGAATCAAATTTATTTTCATTTTCTTATTATCCTTTTTGAGCAAGACATATTTTTCAAGAAGTTGTTGACAAAAAGATGCAAGTTCATCATAAGACATGTCAATATCTTCTTCTATCTCGGATTCAGAATTTACCTCAAGGGGGTTATCCCCTTGGACCATGTGGCACAAGTTAGAAGCATCACTTTCAACATCCGAGTCGCTCCCCGCATAGTATTCCTCTTGCTCGCCAAGGGAGACTATAGTGTTCCATACTATAAAAGTTGAATCAAAGTTAGAAACTCCAGATAAATATTCATCATTTAAGGTTGACTTTAAAGCATGGATGGCTTTTGAGTTAGCCTCAAGATACTTGCTATTACTAAAGTATGAATCCTTAATGGTAGCAAGATAAACATGAATGCCTAGGGTTTGAGGTACAAAGACATCTTAACTTTTCAAGTTTGGATGTTAAGAATATCAAACATGAGAGGTGTCATGAAATCCATGTGTGTGTAAATAAATATTGTGATTAGTTATAAATGAGGATCTTTAACTCAAGGTGGTTTGACCCAAATCAAGAGCGCGAGACTTTGATACCAATTGAAATCACCTAGAGGGGGGTGAATAGGTGGCTAGTTAATCTAATGGTGAATTAATGCGGAATTGAAACTATTTATGTAAACTAAAAATTCTTAAGCTAAACACACCAAGTATAACACAAGAGTGTAGCCGAATTCCCGGTGAAGGGCTCTGGACTATCTCCTCAAGATTCCTCTAGATAAGAGTTGAGGTGTCGCTATGGCTCTCTTGGTTGAATACAAGTGTGAGCAAACAATTTCAAGCATATATCAATTGAGCACAAGTATATCAAGCATATAAAAGAGATAAGCAATGTAAGTATGTAAGATATAAACACAAGTGAGTGATAGAGAGAGCAATCACAAACACAGGAGATTTGTTTCGAGATTCGAGCATCCTTGCTCTACGTCCCCGCCTTCAACACTATGAAGGATTTTCACTATAAACCGATCCCATCGGATCACTCGGTGCCGCAACACCTACAAGGAGTTCCCACTAGAACTCTTGGACTCACTAGTACCCTCACTTGTTCCTGCAAGAACTGCACACCGCAAGCACACTAGCTTGCCGAGGCTGCACCTTACACCGAGCTCTCATTAGAACTCGAAACAACGCGAACCCGCAAGTCCGCCTCCTCAATTACAAAGTAGAACACTTTAGTGATCACAACACTTTGATCACCTAAAAAAACTCTCACAACAACTCTCCTATAGGATGGATATAGTAAAGGAAAGCTCAAGTATATGTGAGAAAAACTAGGATTGATTGTGGTGAAAAACTCAAGAAAACTCTTTTTCAAAACACTCTTGAAATCTCTCCTTTTAATATGGAAGTATTTGATTCTAAAACAAGTGGAGATAAACACTTAGAAGTGTAGAAAAACTAGCTTGAAAAACTCACTTAAAATCTTGTAAAAAACAGTCCAAGGAAACCCAAATATATAGGCCTCCAAAATCTAGCCCTTGGGGTCCAAATCAGCAATCTGGACTGCTGGCGGTCGACCGACCAACGGTCAGTTTCTAACCGTTGCGCCAGCAGTGGATCGCCCGGTCGACCGTTGCCTGGCAAATAATCCAGTGGTCGATCGCCCGGTCGACCGGGCCATTTCCAGAGAGCAGAGGCTCTCTGGCGGTCGACCGTGCGGTCGACCGGCCTTTGGCTGTGCACGTATGTTCGCATCGGTCAACCACCCGATCGACCGACTTCTGGCTCGGTCGACCGGCTGGTCGATCGGCAGAAGGCCAGTCCAGCACATTTTAGGGATTGAAAACTCAGTTTTTTTTACCTTTAATAAAATCTCATAAATTCTCTAAAAATCTACAAAAATAAGTTCAGTATATACTTTGATATACAAACATGTTTGAGTAAAAATCAAAACATGTTACAAACATTTTGAACTATTTTTGTAATATGGAAGTTTTGCCTTAAACAAAAATCTGTATTTTCCAAAATAATTTTTCAAATTGAAAATCGATTTTTCCAAAACTCCTCAAATATATAAAACAAGATATTTTAAACAATTTTGAAGCTTAGTGTGTATGAATATGATCCACTACACATATATGATGAAATATCTATGTTTTTGATATTAAGCTCTAAATAAAGTTTTGATAAAACACATGTATATTTTGAATCTTTAAAAAACAAACGTATTTTTCAAAATGAAAACTCTTTTATGAAAACCCATCTAAATCTTGTGTGTGAGTGTATATGAACTTGAGCAATCCACCAACAAACCTATCCTTTATATTTTATCTAAAATAAAATCTTGACACTTACAAACAAACCTAGACACAAGTCTTCTCTTGGAGGTGTTCTTCTTCTTCTTGACTTGGTCCAAACCTTGATCAATAAGTTAGACTCCTCTTGAGTACTTGATGTGATCTTGATGCACAAGCTCTTGAATCAATACGTGCTAGCTCCAAAACTTGACTTTAAATCTTTTGCAAAAGCTAAACACCTACTAAGATCTTGTCACATATCTGAGACTAATTAAACACAAGATCATTAGTATTATAACTACATGAGTTAATCATCATCAAAACCAGAGTGATGGGCCTTTGGGCCAACAGACCGCCAGGTCAACCGGGCCAAAGCCAACGGTCGACCGGACCCCACCCGAGAGTGGGGTGCTTTCAGTCGGTCAACTGCCCGGTCGACCGGCTGAAGTGGCTGGCCTTGTGCACGTCGTTGTGCACATCGATCGACCGTACCGGTCAACCGGTCTTGGTCCGGTCGACCGTCCGGTCGACCGCTTGGGTTTTAGGATTTAAAAACTCGTCTTTTTAATATCGATTAAATCCCACAAAATCACATAAATTTCTCAAAAATAAGTGTTGTAATATCTTTGAAATACAAATATGTGTGACAAAAATTCAACACATATTATAAACAATTTGAACCATTTTTGTGATATTGAAATTTAGCCTTAAGCGAAAATCGTATTTTTAAAAAACCAAACTTTGAAATAGAAAACCATTTTCTCCAAAACTTATGTAAATACAAAAACATGATATTGAAACAACTTTGAAGCATATTGTATATGGACAGAATCTAATATACATACAAGATATATATCTATGTTTTTGACATGAAATCCAATGCCGGTTAAACCAAAAACCAAAACCAATAAACTGAAAACTTGTGTGTGTCTGTGAACTTGAGCATATCAACACTATCTAATCTTTACACAAGAACTAAATAAACTAAACTAAACACAAACCGAAATTTTCTTGTCTCCAAGCCGACTCGATCCAAACACGATCCAACGAGCTTGACTCCAACCGAGTAAAAGATGCGATCTTGATGCTCGAACTCTTGAATCAACATGTGAAAGTTCCAAAACTCCTTTGTTGAAGATAATCACCTACTAAAATTTTGATCAAATATCTGAAACTAAATATCACAAGATTATTAATAAACAATAACTACATGAGTTAATCATCATCAAAACTAGAGTGATGGGCCTCTGGGCCAACAGTCTCCCCCTTTTTGATGATGACAGAACTCATGGAGTTATATATGCGTGGATTAAAGTTAAGCTTCATAGAAGCCCCCCCTTAACTCTTGCATAGCAATAAACAATAAAGATATCAAACAAATAACACATATTAATTAAAAACAAAAACATATATGCTCTCATACCAATTGGAAAAAAATAATCATGCATATAGATGACAAAAGAATCATGCATATAGAAGTCAAATCATCATATGCATATATAAAACTCCAAATTTCTTATGCATATATAAAACTCCAAATTTCTCTCCCCTTTTTGTCAAATCATCAACAACAAAGGGGCATAAATAAACTCAAAAATTCATTTTCTTCTTCTTGGTCAAATCAAACAAGAATGGTGTATACGCGATATATATTCATGAAGAGGAGAGACATAAAGTTAACGCCCCCTGCATGCATGCATTATACGAAAAAGAGATGACTAAACCCTAATCACATAATGCATAGTATACAATATATAAAAGGAGATGTGAAGCTCTCTCTCCACACGTGTACTACATACCAAAGAAAGGTCAATCACTTTAATATGAATTACACTCAACATGAATCTATATAAAGAGAAGATGTTAAGCTTCCCTTGCATATAAGCAATACAAATCAAAAAACAATGTGATACCAATAAAAAAAATATATCAATTTATGATAAAGGTATACATCGAAACATAATGATACCAATTTATGATACCAATTGAAAATAAACAAAATATTTTTAAGATACCAATTGAAAGTACAAAATTTTAAGATACTAAAGATACCAATTGAAAATATCTTGATACCAATTTAAAAAGTCTTGTAGATCTTGATATCAATATAAACAGAGGCATTGTATATTTTTGATACCAATAGAAATATCTATATACTGTAAATCTTGATACCAATTGAAAGAATATATTATATATATATATATATATATAGTAAATTTGATACCAATAGAAAGTAAAAACCAAATTTTTAGGTAAACACAACTTATTTCAATATAGATATCAATTTAAAATGAAGTATGATACCAATTGAAAAACATGAACCAACCTTTTGGTTAATCACTAAAATCATTTTGCAATAGAGATTTAAAATAGAGAGTAATATCAATTTAAGATTCTTGATACCAATATTGAAAATATTAGCATATACCAATTTAAAATATTTTTCATTAGGAGCGTAGGAAACCAATTGAAAAGTAAAATATCATTTTTTTATTTATAAGGAATGGGAGTAAAATACTAATTGAGAATAAAACCATTTGAAAGGTAAAACATGAATTTTCTTTCCCTTTATGAAATACCAATAAAAACGATGCATAAACTTGTATATGATACCAATTGAAAAATAATTAACATTTAAGAGTAAATCAAGCTTAGTATAAACATAATTTGTGCTTTTTGATGTAAGTATATAGTAAGCACAATCAAATCACATATATATGTATGAAAATGTAAATACCAATCGAAATTGATACTATTTGAAGTTTAAGCATACATAGATAGAAAACACTAATATGAGTATACAACCAAAAAAATATCAATTGTGATACCAATTGAAAAAATATGAGGATCAAGTGTATTACTCATACTACCTCCCGTTTATGCACATGTTAAAAAGATTTTCAATTTGAGCACATTAGGCATGGTCGCCCATCCATCCACCCTTTGGAAGGAAGGGGTTTCAAAAATAAGTTTGAAAATAATTTTAACAAGTTTGAAAACTCTTCCAAAATAAAGAATATAAACTAGTTTTAGGATAATTTTGAAAACTAGTATGAAATCCTTCAAGTAAGGAATAAAAATATGAATATATTCCATGAAAAACATGTAAGTCACACTGTCATCAACACTCAAAATCTATAAAGCACATACAAAGCTCATGAAAACAAAAATCATAAGTAAATAAGAATAATGTGAGTATAAGAATCATGTAATCCACATCATGGAGATAGGCAATGAAATTCCTTTATAAATATGAAAATCATCAAAACTAAATAGGCTTCATGTTATATGTATGTTTTGTTGAAACTACAAGTATACATACATATCTCAAATACAAGTGAGTCCATTAATAGAATTTGCATGAAAGACAAGTGACTTAAGGGTATACATGTATATTTAAAGTTTTGGCAAAATTGACATATACATGAAGCAAGATATAAAAATGTCCAAAAATAGGGAATACAAGTTGAAATGCACTAATCATCAAATTAGGCTATACTAGTACATCTAATGGGTACAAATGAGCAATTAAGCACAAACATATAAAAATCAAATGTGGCTCATTAGTTGTACAAGTATCTACACAAGTTTTAATGAAAACTATATCTAAACAAGTAATCAAAACATGAGGTACAAAAATCATAAACATAAACCAATATGATTATTATATAAATGCACATGTCTTAGAGTTATGATATATGT